>CAIGQZ010001313.1:4957425-4969848 GCA_903798205.1 Danio tinwini | reverse complement strand
TATATAACATATAACATTTAACTATATAACTATAAAACATTTAACTATATAACATTACTATATAACTATATAACATTTATCTATATAACTATATAATATTTAACTATATAACTATATAACATTTAATTCAATTCAATTCATCTTTATTTGTATAGCGCTTATACAATGTAGATTGTGTCAAAGCAGCTTCACATGGAAGTTTATAGTGAATTTTACTATATAACATTTAACTACAACTATATAACATTTAACTACATAACATTTAACTATACAGTATAACAACTATATAACTATATAACATTGAACTATATAACATTTAACTACTTAACATTTAACTATATAACATTTAACTATATAACTTTTATTCTACAAAAAAAATGTAAAATATATAATTTTTCTAGCAGTTTGAAGTGTTTTCTAAATCATGAACAGATAAAAAGAAACACTTGAGTCTGCCTTCGGGCGTCACGGTGGCACAGTGGGTAGCACGATCGCCTTACAGCAAGAAGGTTGCTGGTTCGAGCCTTGCTGAGTTGCTAGGTCAGTTGGCAATTCTGTGTGTAGTTTGCATGTTCTCCCTGTGTTGGCGTGGGTTTCCTCCTGGTTTTCTGGTTTCCCCCACAAGTCCAAAGACATGCGGTATAGGTGAATTGGGTAAACGAAAATTGTCTGTAGTGTACGTGTGTGAGAGTGTATGAGAGTGTATGGGTGTTTCCCAGTGATGGGTTGCAGCTGGAAGGGCATCCGATGCGTAAAAAAACATGCTGGATAAGTTGTCGGTTCATTACGCTATGGCGACGCCTGATTAATAAAGGGATTAGGCCAAAAAGAAAATGAATTGATGAATGAATGAATGAATCTGCCTCGTACCAGTGTTCAGATTCTTGAGCTAGATCTGTATGCAAATTTCGTAAAAATTGCCTCATTGTATATTTAAAGGGATAGTTCACCTAAAAATGAAAACTCTGCCATCATTTACTCACCCTTCACTTGTCTCTTAAATCCTATTAGTGTCTCTTTCTTCTGTTGAACTCAAAAGAAGATATCTTGAAAAATGCTGGTACCTGGCACTTAGTGATTTCCATAGTTTTTGTTTTCCAGCAATCAGCATTATTCAAAATATCTTCTTTTGTGTTCAACAGAATTAAACTATGCCTTTAAACTTAACATTTTAATCCTAGATGTCTCTGATTCTTAATGTAATCAATCAACTGGGGCAGTGTGGTCAAAACCATTAGCTAATTTACATGCCCTATTCACCTGCAGTGTCTCCTCTTAATGGAGATGCTTTAATCTAAGAGAGTGATGTTTGGCTGCTGGGTTTGTACCTTGTCTCCAGCGAGGACTTTAAATGATGCCATGACCTGGTCTGCAGTGTCCGTGTCGGCCGTCTCTCGGGACATGAAGTCAATGAAGGCCTGGAATGTGACAACTCCCAGTCTGTTGGGATCCACGATGCTCATGATGCGAGCAAACTCCGCCTCTCCCTACACAACAGAGAAACACTTCTCACTAATGGACCAACAAGACAATGTGAAATGTTGTTCATCAATGGCTTAGCAGAGCTGATGTTTTATTTTTGACTCTTTATCGAGAGAAGAAGCATATAAGGTAACTACATTGACATTGATTACAATATATTTACAGTTTAAGTCAGAATTATTAGCCCTCCTGAATTATTAGCTCCCACTGTATACCGCCCCCCCCATTTCTGTTTGAACGGAAAAAACTATTTTCAACACATTTCTAAACATAATAGTTTTCATAATTCATTTATAGTAACTGATTTATTTTGTCTTTGCCATGATGACAATACATAATATTTAATTAGACATTTTTCAAAATACTAGTATTCAGCTTTTCACAAGATTTAAGATGCTTTTAATGGTGATCATAATCTAAAATCCTTTCAAAAGTTTTAAATATTTTGCTAAAAAAACAAACAACGTATGAACATTTATATGCATTTCTGAATGTATTATATCATCTTTGCGTCAAACTACAAAAACCAAATTTTTCTTGGCATTTGTTTAATTATTTCAGCAAATAGAATTTTGAGACTTTCACAACTGAGAAACCCATAAATGTGAAAAGGGTCTATTGAGCCAGAAAATCTGTTCTCTACATTACCATAAAATGTATTGTTTATACAGTTGTACCATCTCTAATTTCTTCTTTGTCTATAATCCATAAAACATAAATCTTAGTTTAACTTAACTGGAGTCCTATCTTACCCTTATTTGTCCTCATTACTTTCAGAAATACTTCAGTAACTTTCTCAAATAATAATCCACATAGATGTAACTAACCTAAATTTCAGAGAATCTGTCTTAAATCAGACAAAAGTTCTGTCCTACATGATACATTGTTGAATAATTGCATAGTAAATTCACAGTTTCTCTGGACCTGTAAGGTACAGGTTTAAGTAAAATGTTTTATTCTATAAAGGTTTGAGAACATTTCTTACTAATTTAAAATACATTTTTATTCATTTAGAGCTTTTATTTTGTCCAGAAAATGAAGCCATTTAGAACTACAAATATTTTCCTTGGGTTTGATTAAAAATCAACTCTTTGGAAGTTAAAACATTGGTATTGTGCAGTGTAAAATGAGAACATGTCTGAAAACATGGCTGTTTCTAGTGATTTTGTGCAAAAATAAAAACATTTACAACAGTTTTCATTTTAATTCAGAAGATATGCCATCAGTAGTTGATGATATTAAATAAAAAAAGTTCGTATTACATTTCACTCAAACAGAACTAAAAAATGGAAGTCCAGAGAAACCATGAAGTGGTCTCTTAATTATTTTTACATAGTCATAACTGTAGACCCCAAATCTCTGCTTTACCAGATTAATCCAGATCGATTAGAACAGTCACATTTGAATCATGTGATTCACCAGTTCACAGGGTTCCCACTTTGAGCCAAATATCAAATTCCCTGACTAAATAACTGAATTCCCATGACATCAAATAAATGGAAAAACAGGCCGCCCTTGTGCTTATATATATTAATAATATAATATTTAAAAAATATGTTTTACATATTATTAAAAACGTTTTAGCTTGAATATAATTTTACATTAATTTAATAGCCATTATGAGAACAACAACGGACAATTTACCTCAGAATTTTAAAAATGATTGTTTATGGAGGTAATGTTACTGTTTGTGTGATAGCAGTTTCACAAACTTTACATTAAGCTTTTCTGTCGTCCACTTTTTTAGCACTTGTCATTTTGAATCCAAAGATTTTAAAATTAATATTTCCCTGACATGTTAGCCTTAATGAACAGGTACAGTCTGGTTACTTAATTTGACTTCAGTGACTTCCTGATGAGTATGAAAATAATGCATAAATATAATTTAAAGAGACAAAAACAAAAGTCCCTGATTTTTTTCATGACTTGAACAAAAACTAAAAATATCACTGACTTTCAATAGTTGCTTCCCAAATAACACACTATGCACTTATAGACTATAGACATATACACTCAAGTGTATAGCGTAGAGTTTAGTGTCATCTAAAAGGGAACACTAATGTTTTATTTTTTTACTAAATGAAAATTCTAACTTTTTCCCAGATGATGTTTAATTGTTGCCAAATTACGGAAATAAATAACCGAACTACCAAATACTACCTGTCATGAGAACATCCACATTCACCATCAGAAGCGGCATAATCACTTATGTAAAATAAGTTTGCATTCACAATATAAAATAAATAAAGAAATCTAAAGTCAGCGCCCGATAGCTCCGATGAGTAAAGCTGCAAGCATTGAGTGTGTGAAGTGTTTAACATTCACACTTCTTTTTAATGGTTAAATAACTGTATCATCTGGGTATATATAGTTAAAATCCCCTTTAAGGCAAGTCATTTCACTTGGCGGCCATTTATGAAATGCCTCTCATGCGTTTATGGCCATGTTACACATTATCATGCTCTAAATAATGCCTCGTCCAATTAAGCTGTTTTTTTTAAGTAATTCACAACTTGGTTTTGATGGCAAATCTCCTCCCAAAATGACAGCAACTCTTTGTTTACAAGCTTGTGGGAGTTGTAGTTGCTGCAGTTGCGTGTAGTTGTTGTGTTCCGTTTCTTACAAAACCACAAAAAATTCCTTTTCAGTGTATTTGGTTTGTTTAAAAGTAGAGATTTTAAGCTTTATGTAGATATATTTCTCATGTCTGTGATGCAAGTATTCACTAATATTCCAGTATGTTTGCTGATCCCAGAGGATTTATAACAACTGGCGGAGTATTGTCTGTCTGCGAACTGCAAGACAGGGGTGTAACATGAAGGTGCGTAACTTGTAGTAGAGGCGTAACTTGAAGTTACAGAGACCCACATATCAAAACTATGTTGTCAGCAAGAAGACGCTGTACATCAGTTATTAATGTCTCCACACCTAAATCCAACCATCACAAATCCAAACCCAAACATCTACACCTTCCACAACCCTAAATCCAACCATCATAGTTATTAATGTCTACACCCACCCCAACCCTAAACCTACCCATCATCGTTATTATCGTCTACACCTTGCCCAAACCTAAACCCAACCATCATAGTAAGTAACGTCTACATCTTCCCCAAATCTAAACCCGACTATCATTGTCGTTACTAACATCTACACTTTCCACAAACCTAAACCAGACTATCATCGTCTTTACTAACATCTACAACTTCCCCAAACCTAAACCCAACTATCATAGTTATTATTGTCTACACCTTCCCCAAACTTTAACTCAACCATCATAGTGATTAATGTCTACACCTACCCCAACCCTAAACCACACCATGATTGTTATTAATGTCTAAACCTTCCCCAAACCTAAACCCAACCATCATTGTTACTAACATCTACACCTTCCCCAAACCTAAACCCAACTATAATATTTATTAATGTCTACACCTTCCCCAAATTTTAACTCAACCATCATAGTTATTAATGTCTACACCTACCCCAAACCTAAACCCAACCATCACCATTATTAATGTCTACACCTTCCCCAACCCTAAACCCAACCATCACAGTTAGCCGTGAGTTGCGGAGGTTTTCATTCTTGATTCACTCGCCATTGAACTGTTATTTGCAACCACATAGGATGAAGCCAAGTATGTTAACTGTCATGACAAAATGGACAAAGAAGTCAGCGAGTGGAGTTGCATGGTGGAGTTGGTAAATGAATGAATATAATAATATGAATATCAAATGAATTGTTTGTAGACAAATTTGGGAAAAAAAACTCATGAAAACATGGTGAAAATGTTCTCTGGTAAGTATTTCTGCCATCTTGCCAACAACATCTTGTTGTGACATCTTGCATGGTTCAATGGGATCTTGATAACTGCAACTCCACTAACTTACTACAAGTTACACCCCTTCATATTCTTCCCTGTCTTGCAGTCCGCAGACGGATACACCTGGAGTAGGCGGGGCTTCATTCGCCATATTGACCGTTACACTTTTTCCCATTCAAAACTATATGGGTGACACGTCTTGTGTATTCTATGGTCTTTGTTTAAAGTGCACTTATTCTCATTTTGAATTTTCAGTGTGAATGCACTACTTATCCTATTTATACTTCAAAATTGTGTAAAACAATGCATAAGTATGCTATTTGGGACACAGCTAATGTCTGGAATAGACTTTTTAAAATTTCACGATATTCCAGAAATTCCATGACCAGTGGGAACCCTGAGTTCATTATCCAAGGGCAGACTCAACAACTCTACAACAAAAGTTTACCCTGACCACAAACCATGGAGATTTCCAATACTCTGCTTTACCATATTATAACCCATGGAGATGAGGCAGGCTCTGAAGTCTTCAGCATCCATCATGCCTGTTCTCTTCTACAGGAGCCCACGAGGGACAAACACAACCAGTAGAGCAGAGCGAGTACAGATGAGGAAAGTCATTTCAGAGGAAAGTTTGATAGAAAAGCGAAAGGAAAGTAGAAAGGAAAAACAAAAAAAAACAAAAGAAATGGTGGTTAATGGCTGATCTCCGCGTCTGCTGTGGGTGTGTGTGTACCTGAGCGTCGTTCCCGATATCGAAGCCCAGACTGATAAGGCAGGCTTTGAACTCCTCAGCGCCCAGAGTGCCCGAGTGGTCCTGATTGGCAGAGCCGTGGGCATGCGGGACACGCATGTGAAGGGTGAGGGTTTGGCATGCACACGTGTGGAGGAGGGGTAAACAAGGTCCATGCAGAGGTGAACAACATAAACACACAAGACAAGAAAAAAAGTGCACAACTGTTAGCACACACTGTGGCGTGAGCAGGGCGAGTGATCGTGAGGACACATCTGACATGATCTCTGTGCTCAGTTAACTGTGTATTTTTAATGCTGTTAAGGTGTCTGTGTGGGTTTTTAGTGTTTTTAGCAGCTTTAGCTTTCAGCGTGGCAGCGTGTAATCTGGGGCTTGTGTGGGTGATGCTTGGTGTAATTCAACTGTAAGCAAACCAGGTCAATTATACAAATGTATTGATATGGAAGTAAAAATAAATGTATAAATATATATAAATACACATGTATAAATATACTTTACAGGGCCTAAAAGAACAGTTGTCAAATGGCAAATGCATCGAAAATGTAACATGCACCAAACAACTTATAATTACAATGGTTTTTAAATCTGTTGTCAACAAAATAAAAGATTCCTTGTACGTTAATAATATGTAGGCCAAAATAAAAGCTTTTTAAAGTAAAGAAACATAAATTAAACATAAAGCATTTAATAATAATAATCTTTAAATAATATTATTAATATTATATTACTATATAATATTATGAAATACTTTACATTTAAACAGAATTTGAGTTATTTTCTTGATATGTTTGACTAACAATTATAAATAATTCATCAGTTATATTATATGCAAGTAAGATTAATTCATATAAATTGTAATTGGATTTTTATTTTTACACAATAATGCACAGTTTCACTTTATATGGCCAATAAATTTAGTGAATCCATCAATACAGGTGTGGCAAAATGTTATTTTTAGGCCCTGTTTGTATATTTTGATCATTTACCTAGTGAATTTCTTTGATTTACAATTTAATAAAATCTACTTCCTGATAGAGCTGCATGATTCTGGAATCCGCTTGTTAAGTGGGACATCACCACCTTTTACAAATCGATGTAATACTTTCGAAAATCACGATCCAATGTACATATACATAGCTAATATATGATGGCCAGAAAGTAAATAATTTTTATAAATTATTAAAGTATTGGTGTCTGTGATGCTGTAAGTCCAGAGACTGTTGTGTACACTATGATAATATATAAAATTCACTTTAATGTGTGATATGACTGAAACGTGGTCATAAACAAATTTGTTTTCTATTTAAATGAGTAGCGGCTTGGACCCGAAAACAGTGTTCCATACGTCACGACATAACAAGCGGATAATTGAGAATAACCATGTTTTTTGTTCTGGCTTCAATTTAAGGTAACGGTTAACACATGATTTCTGAATAAACAACTGTAGCCTGTATATTCTGATAAAATGTTAATCGTCATCATCTGTTTATTGTAAATTCATATTTTTTAATTATCAGAGTGAATTATTCAATGACTCACTCAAATAGACTCCTCATGTTTCATTACTGGATGAATTTGCATTTTTTTTTAAATCGCTTGAACAAATAGGATTCGGTGACGAATAAATGTTTTAACAGTAACATGTCATGCCTACTATACCAACTATAAAAAGACAATCTTTATTTGAACAGCTAAAGTAAATTACTAAAGGTCATTAATTTTTTTTGACTGTGACTTTACCTTATCAGTGTTTATATCATTTTGATATTTGATATTGCAGAATCGTCGTTTAGGAATTAGATATCATAGGTGTTTGCATCAAGATGGTGGTCTTTTAATGATTAATCATGCAGCTCTACTTTTTATCATTCCTTTTACTTAATTAACTCTTTCCCCGCCATTGACAAGTTTTTTGGCAATCCGTGTTTTAGGTATATTATGGGTAAGAGAGGCTCTCATTTAAGGTCAGATCGCATGTAAAAATAAAGAGCTATACAACTTTCCTTTGGCTTACTCCCTTCTTTATCAAGACTTTTTGCAAGTCAAATATAAGACTTTTCAAGACCCCTTTAAGACCATTATGAATGAAATTCTAGACTTATACAGGACTAAACACTAATGATTATTTCTATTGGCCTGGATGGGTCAATGTTTTTTTTTTGCTTGCCACAAAAGAAATCAAATGTAATTATTTTTTAGTGACTTTAATGTGTCAAAACAAGAAAACTCTAGTTGTAAACACTAGACATTTAACATTGTTAAAAAATGTTGTGGAGGCAATTACATAAACAATCAAAAATATAATGTTGGCTTTTGGTCCAAATTGAATGAGTATAACACCTATTCAACCTAATGCATTTCTGTTAAGAAACCCTAAGTTTCATGTCTATATTTATAAATATTATGTCTACTCGCTCTTACTTCTGTAAATAGTTTTTGTATGAATGGAAGATAACGTAAAGGGATAAATTGCTCTTTTATGATCATGAGGAGGTGACGCAGAGGCGCAGTAGGTAGTGCTGTCGCCTCACAGCAAGAAGGTCCCTGGTTTGAGCCTCAGCTGGGTCAGTTGGGATTTCTGTGTGTAATTTGCATGTTCTTCCTGCGTTCGCGTGGGTTTCCTCTGGGTGCTCCGGTTTCCCCCAAAGACATGTGGTACAGGTGAATTGGGTAGGCTTTAATTGTCCATAGTGTATGAGTGTGAATGAGTGTGTATAGATGTTTCCCAGAGATGGGTTGCAGCTGGAAGGGCATCCGCTGCGTAAAACATATGCTGGATTAGTTGGCGGTTCATTCTGCTGTGGCAACCCCAGATTAATAAAGGGACTAAGCCAAAAAAAAAAAAAAAGAATGATCATGAGGAACTGTGTAATTGTTTTAAGTTTTCTGTCTTTGATTTAAGATGGATTGTTGGTGATTGGATGGATGTCGGCCCGATTGGGTAGCTTTACTTGGAAAATAAAGACCTGTTTAAAATGATTTAACACATACAACACAATATTTCAGTGAATTTAAGACTTTTTAAGACCCAGCGGACACCCTTTTTTGATCCGGACAAAGTTATATGTTTGTGTCTGTGTGTATGTGTCTGTGTGTGTGGGTTATATCTTAAAAGTGCACTACTCTTAAAAAATATATATACATTTTCTTAGTTTTTTTTGTCCTTTAAAATAGTCCTTTTCTGATTAAACCTATTTGCGCTCATGTGGTGATTAAACATGAACAAATTTTCTGTTTCAAAAACACTCACTTTTGTTATATAATATGTATGTGTATAAAATGTATGGGTTTGGGTCCCGGTTGGGCCATTTGGCATCTCTGTGTGGAGTTTGCATGTTCTCCCCGTGTTCGTGTGGGTTTCCTCTGGGTGCTCCAGTTTCCCCCACAGTCCAAAGACGTGCGTTATAGGTGAATTGGGTAAACAAAATTGGCCGTAGTGTACAAGTGTTGCGGCTGGAAGGGCATTCGCTGCATAAAACATATGCCGGAATAGTAGGCGATTCATTCCGCTGTGGCGACCCCTGATAAATAAGGGACTACGCTGAAGGAAAATGAATGAATGAATAAAATGTATGCATATGTATATGTATAAAATATATTTTGATGATCGATTTAGGTGAAAATCATCAAAAATGCTGGCAGGGAAAGAGTTAAAATGCTAACTTATGAACTGAAAGAGAGCTTAAACTTTTCCGTAACCTTAAAATACTGAAGTGTCACAGCAACCAATTTTTTTAAAATCACTTCATGTTGGTTCCAACTCAGATAAAGTGACGGAATCATGGGCTCAGACGTCCAACTGCTCGTAATGATGCAAAACTGTGTGTTATCATAATACTGACTCGGTCGAAGTGGTTGAACGAGGCTCTGAACTCATTCATTTGCTCCTGGCTGATGCCTTTGGCGTCACGTGTCAGAATCTGGTTTTCAATCTCATTAATGGTGCGAGCGATGGTGGTGAGGAGCTGCTCCCAACCCACACGGATGTGCTGGAGAAAGAAAAGAGATGTCAGAAACACTAATGCATTATGAGGATTGAAAGTGAGATTGCGTGTGTGTGTCTGTGTGTGCTGTACCTCCATGGTGTAGTTAGTGTGTTTGTTGTCAAATATAAGTGCTTCCTGTATTAGCTGATGGTCTCCCTCCAGCTGGTCGATCTTTGGTTTGTAGTTTACAATGCTCTTTTCGTACTGACGCAGGTGGGTCAGCTGATCCTCCAGGGTCCCGTGCATCTCAATAGAGATTCGGCCAATTTCCTGTACAAAGAACATTAGAAAATATTAAGAGCACATTAGGGCTGCACAATCTATCGGTTCAGTATCAATATCTCAATGTGATCATTCGCAATAGTCACATCATTCTCAAGTTCAGCTTCGGTTTATTCATCCCTCAGGAACTTTGAGTGGAATTATAGCTGACCAAGAACCATATTGTTGAGTGACTGAAGTTTATCCTTAATAGAGTGAAATAGTGCTTGTTTGATTAAGGCCTATGACTGTAAGATTTCAAGTGCATTTACTGTAAATCATTTGTGTACAATAAATGATAACAATTTAAAGGTGCAGTATGTAAGTTTGACACCCAGTAGTTGAACTAGGTATTCACTCCTGCATCAAAACAAACGCAAATGCGGGTTGCCAGTTTGAGTACAGGAGCGAGTGATTTAAACTGTGTTCTAAATAAAAGCAACGTTCAGTGTTTTCTTGCTGCAAAAAAATGGCTGAACGGCAGTGTGTGCAAGCTGACTCTGCACGTGAGACTGCATATAAGCCAGTCCTTTTTTGACATCTTTTCATCGGTACCATAAGACAATGTGTTTTATTTCCTGTCACTTTAGCTCATGTCTCACCTCCATCTTGGTCTGGATCCAGGGCCCGATGACATTAGCCTGATTAGCAAACTGTCTGCGCAGCCTCTCATTATTCTGCTGACGAGCGTGTTCCTCTATCAGCGCCTGATCTCTCTGGGGCACCAACTGCCTCACCTGAGAGGAAAGCATTGTGAAGGAGAAATGAGCAGCTCCGTGTATCTCTTTTATTAAATACAGTATAATTATATACAGTTGAAGTCAAAATTATCGGCCCTTCTGTGATTTTATTTTCTTTTTTAAATATTTCCCAAATAATGTTTAACAGAGCAAGTAATTTTTCACAGTATTTCCTAAATATTTTTTTCTTCTGGTGAAAGTCTTATTTGTTTTATTTTGGCTAGAATAAAAGCTACCAAGCCGACCAATCACAAAGCTTGCGCTACGTGTTACATTTTCTGAGAGGTGCGCGTCAACGTCGCCGACGGAGAGGGGCTATGCGTCCACGCGTAGGCTGCGCCGTAGCATACGCGTGCGCTTGACGCAGAAGTATAAATGAGCCTTTAAGCAATTTTTTTCGATAGTCAAACAAACCATCACTATACAATGGCCCAATGCCAATTCTACCCCTTAGCCCTTCCCCTTACCCCTACCCCTCATTTTGCATGATCATGTGAAGGGGTAGTGGTGTCCCAATTCTCTTTAGCTTGAAGATTTTTCAGGACTACACTCGAAACCAAGGGGTAAGAAAATTTCCCAGAATGCACCAGCTACAGTGGCAGTTTCGCTGTACCCGGAAGTAAGAAGAGCCACAAATTAGTATTTTTTTGCATTTGCATTTTTTTGCATTTTGCATTTTTTTACAACAAACAAACACATGTTTTAATATATTCATAACCGCGTTCATGGTTACCGTCATGCTTTTATAAAAAAAACGCTAAAAAAAACCCCGCTAAATTTCGCAATCTATAATCCATAATAATAACTCCTGTACAGCAGTCCCACAACATTCTGACACTCAATGACATTCGAACACCCTGTCAGAAAACTCTAGTGGCTGAGAATGAGCTTTTTACAGTGTCTGCTATAATGTTATTGTTGTTTTTGGTGTGTTTACATAGATGAATATGGCCATGGTGTAACACAGTATAGTCACGGTCTTATTGTCACATTAGATCGTTATGATAACATAATATATGCCTTCAGTGATTTCCTGAAGATAAATACCAAAAATAACACAGCTGGAATAACTACAGCAGTCGCGATGGTCTGATCTCACATGAAGCAAAAGATCATGATGACGTATGATGACGTGTGCAGGTGTTGTAGTGCTGTCCCAATTCTTAGGGGTAAATTTTGAAGCCCTTCTCCTTCACACTCGTTTTTAAGGGCCAAGAGGAAGGGGAAGGGGTAGGGGTACAAAAATAGAATTGGGATTGGGCTAATAACTTGCCTAATTACCCTAACTTGCCTAATAAACCTAATTAACCTAGTTAAGTCTTTAAATGTCACTGTATAGAAGTGTCTTGAAAAATATCTAGTAAAATATTATTTAC
>CAIGQZ010001313.1:4935763-4952425 GCA_903798205.1 Danio tinwini | reverse complement strand
ATATATTAATTCAGTAATATAAAAGTATTTTACTGGCATTTTTGGTCATAATTTCAGTTCATCATTTGTTGTAATTGTTGTCAGTTTTTCTACTAAATATTAACTTTTTAACATTTCTAAAGCAAAATTATGATTTGTGATGTCTAAAAATGAATATAAACGTTTTGTTTTTTACTTATTTTACACCAAAGACTGTAAAAATGACTTTTATTTTAACTTTAGAAGAAATGTCATCAGTTTAGACGACAAACCTAATATTAACACTTACTCAGACACATTTTATTTAGCATGTAAATAGCATTTACATTCAAAGTCCCATTAGCATATGAAAACATATTTATTGGTCATTTACCTATTTCATTGATCTGTCTGACCTAAAAAATCAGCATTGCAAAACTCCCTGTACTTATGAAAGCAGTTTAGATGACTGAAACTGTCCCTAAATGAGCACAGACGAGGAGACGACAGGAAAGAGGGATTGGAGTGAAGAGGAGTGAACAGGAATGAATGACTGTGCTCACATCACTGGCTAGTTTCTCATAGTCCTCCATCAGCTGCTCGTTCTCCTGATTGACAGCCAGCACTTTGCAGATCCGATTGGCTGCCGTTTCGGCCTGAAGGGAGTAAAGCACACAGTGAATCTGCTTCTCATTCTGTGGAAACCATATCAGAGCCATGACAACACTATTGAGGCTCTGTTTGTATCTGTGTGTTAAAGTCCATTTATTACCATTACCCAAAGCAATCAGCTGCTCTGTCAATATCATATAACCCCGCTGTCTGTTTCATTATACATGTGTGTATTTTTGAAGGAGGGTGTAAGGGTAAAGAAGTGAATTGCAAGTCTAAAAGCCAGAAAGGAAGAAGAGAAAATAATGATAAGCTCAGTGTTGCCTTGTCAGAAACAGGCAGAGCTCAGGAAGTGGCTTTTGGTTTCGTGAACGTTCTTGTTGTTTTTATGAATGTTGCTTTTGGTGCATAATGCTGATCAAGAGTTAACAGAAAGTTAGTTCTTTTCTTTTATTAGAGAAATGCTCTAATTTTCTGAACTTTCTAACTTTTATTTTATTTCACAATTTCTGTTAAATTGAAAATGTTTTAATGAAAAAAAATCTCAATAAAATATACAGTAAATAAGTATCCATTTCAATTGTTCATTCATTCATTCATTTTCTTTTCGGCTTAGTCCGTTTAATAATCAGAGGTTGCCACAGGGGATATGCATATCTAGCATATGTTCTACGTAGCGGAAACCCTTCCAGCTGCAACCCATCACTGGGAAACATTCATACACACTCATTCACACGCATACACTACGGCCAATTTAGCTTACTCAATTCACCTATAGCGCATGTCTTTGGACTTGCGGGGGAAACCGGAGCACCCGGAGGAAACCCTCGCGAACACGGGGAGAACATGCAAACTCCACACAGAAATGCCAACTGACCCAGCCGAGGCTCGAACCTGCAACCTTCTTGCTGTGAGGCAATTGTGCTACCCACTGCGCCACCGTGACACCCCCTAAAGCTTACATACAGTTACTGACTGACCTTGCTAAGCTTCCTAGATCGGACAAGATGGAGTGTGCTCAGGGTGGAGTGGCCAAAAGCTTAAAATTGTTCAATTAAAAAAATAGATATACTGAATAGGTGACTAGTATTATATAATTGTTATTTTTTGTACTGTTGTGTTGAAAATATAAATATTAAAATGTTGTAAAGGGTAGTTCAACCAAAAATGAAAATGACCTCATTATTTATTCTCCCTCTTTATGAGTTTCTTTCTTCTGTTGAACACAAAAGGAGATATTCTGAAGAATGCTGATTGCTAACACCCATCAACTTCCACAGTAGTAATACAATTACTATGGAAGTCAACAGGTGACATTTGAGCATTTGTTTTAAATATCTCTGATTTTTTTTGGCATTTTTCAAAATAAATTCTTCTGTTCAACAGAAGGAAAAAAATACATAAGGAGGGAGAATAAATGATAAGGTATTTAAATAAAGGTTTTAAACCAGTGAAGGGCAATTAAATTATCCTTTTTTCATTTTTGGCTGAACTAAATGAATAAACTCTTTTAATAAAGTGCTTTTAAAGGGGCTAAAAGAGTTTTATCCAATAACTACTTTATTATAGCCGATGTTTAGCCAACAGATTTTAATGAAACTTCAAAAGCAGGCATCCCTAAATTCCTATGATGCCTTGAGATATTTTTTTCCTGGCACAATCCAACATTTTATCACTTTGCAAATTTATACGAGATCACCTCTGCCCAAAAGCCATTCTGCAATGTCAGTCTCAAATGTACTTAATAATCAAACCGCTATTTGACCAAAGATTGAAAAAAATACAACTTAGTGGAGTTCACTAAATAGGCACTGGTATTGCTAACAAAGGTTTCTGAAGTTTACATATAGCCGCTAAATGTACAGTAATGTAGTTGTGTAATTTTTGCTGCTACAATGACAAAAGTGAAGCGGTTTTATTCAATTTGCATTAAAGCAAGTACTAGTTTTTCTCAAAGTAGTATTTTTACCTAAACCAGCTGCTTTCATGTCATGTGACTACATAAAAAAAAGGTTTCTGCTTTTGTGCTCTTCAGCTTTTATGCTTTTCTAATGTGAGATGATTACAGTCTTCTGTGACATTTATAGCCATACTAAAAACACCGGTAGATTTACCTCAATTATTTTATCTTGAAAATAATTTTAGAAATTAAAATATTTTTTCCTTGGGCAAAATAATAAATAATTAATAATTGGCCAAAGCAATTATTACATTTTTCATTTTCAAAATTCATTCATTCATTCATTTTTTTTTCGGTTTTCCCTTTATTAATCTGGGGTCGCCACAGCGGAATGAACCACCCATTATCAAAACCAAAACTATAATTTGAGCGAAATTTATAAATTATCAAATAAATGATAAATAAAATTTCGAAATTACTGTAACAAATTACAGTTTGTTTCAAATTACAGAAGTTTGTTCATCGCCAATGTCGCCACTGGCTTGCTTGGTTTGGGACTTGTGAAGGTGCGCATCGATGAATTTGCTCTTCAGTGTTTTAGCAGTGAAATTTAAACCACACTGAACCGAACTACACTGAACTTCATCTCTGCAAAATTGCACTGACACAGTTTTAATTCACTATAATCTTCTATGTTAAGCTGCTTTGACACAATCTACATTGTAAAAGCGCTATACAAATAAAGATGAACTGAATTGAATATTTTTTTAAGCTGGTCCAAAGCAAAATTATATTTTAATATAAGAGCAAAAAATACATTTAATATATTTATTTTTAAAAATAATAAATACTTAAATTGTAATGTTTGAGCCAAAGTTAAATTATAGTTTGAGAAAAACTTACAATTTTAGCTGTTTAAATTACATTTTTTTAAGTTGATTAAAAGTATAATTTTTTTTTTCAGTGTAGTGGGCCAGAATTTACAACCCACTAAGACATAAATTGCTTATTTTTCTGGATTTAAACATTCTTTGAAACTTTTGAGATAATGTAAGTACATAACAAAATATATAACTGTTCTATAAATCTTTAATGAAAAAAAACATACATTTTGTTCTTTTAAATCAAATCATGTAAAAAAAAATGGTAATGTTTTGTTCAAGTAATAATAAACAGACCATCAAAATTCTTAAACCCATGTCACTGATACAGCTGTTGTACCACAGTGAATTATTCAGAAACATACTGATGTTGCACACAACAACAGTGGGTGTGGATGTGGGTGTGTCAGAGGAAATGTTTCTGAAAGCAGAACACTTTGTTGGGTTTGCAGTCAGACTTGTGCCTTATAAGAGTAGAGAGGATCTGGTTGAGCCGAGATCACACACCCAGCGTGTATTTACTGAGGGATGTTAGTCATCAGCTCAAAAACGCTCACACACAGTTGAGGAAACCCAGCTGGATGTGATGAATCAGCACAACCAAGTAGTAACTTTCACCCTGGCAGAGAGAAACTTGCTGCCTCTGAATGAATGATCACTGAATCAGTCAGTTCGAACGAACCCAAGCAGATACAATAAGTTGGTAAAACGATTCTGAATGCTAAGTCTATATGAACTGGCTCAAATTGTGAGGTACTCAATAAATCTGAAGAAATGGGGAAAAGTCTTTCCATTATTAATCTGTTATTAGTGATAACAATGTACTGAACACTAAACATTTTTTGATAATGTGGCAACATGTAAATGAATTGCTTTTATTCAAGTCACAAATAGAATATTTAATAAAAAATTTTGCCAGGTAAAAAAGAAATTGTAAGAACATAGTAAACACATTTGTGTGCAAAAACAATTAAGCCACATTAAAAAGACTGTGTATCATTTTGTTGTATATGCCCCTTTAAAATGTGGCTTCTGGATTAAGGTTCATGTGTCTAAAGTAGCACTCTGGGCCAACTACACTACCTGACAAAAGTCTTGTCGATCCCAGTTGTAAGAGCAACAAATAACATCTTGACTTCTAGTTGATCATCTGGAAAGGTGGCAGAAGGCAGATTTTTTCGATGAACCATCTGTTGAACTGCATCCCAATCATCACAAATACTGCAAAAGACCTATTGGAACCCGTATGGACTTAAGAATCTCACAGAAATTAGCCAAGTTTAGTTAAGGAAAAATCATGGTTTGGGGTTACATTCAGTATGGGGGCATGCGAGAGATCTGCAGGGCGAATGGCAACATCAACAGCCTTCTTATCACTGTCTCTTGCATTACAAACCACAGGAGAGGGTGAATTCTTTAGCAGGATAGCGCTCCTTCTCATACTTCAGCCTCCACATCAAAGTTCTTGAAAGCAAAGAAGGTCTAGGTGCTCCAGGATTGACCAGCCCAGTCACCAGATATGAACATATTATTGAGCATGTCTGGGGTCAGATGAAGGAGGAGGCATTGAAGGTAAATCCAAATAGTCTTGATGAACTCCGGGAGTCCTGCAAGAACGGTTTCTTTTCCATTCCAGATGACTTTATTAATCAGTTATTTGAGTCATTGCAGAGATGTATGGATGCAGTCGTCCAAGCTCATGGGAGTCATCCAAAATATTCATTCTTTTTCCACTGCAGCATGACTTTATATTCTATACTGTGCATTATTTTTTTAAGTGACAAGACATTTGTCTAAGCTAATTCAGACCTTACTGTCCTCATAAAAAAATCAAAGCATGATTATATTTTATTTAGGTAAAATAAGGGTAATCTAGAGGCCTTGCCTTTCATATAAGCCACTTCTGATACTAAATGATTAACTAGAAGTCAAGTTATTATTTGTTGTTCTTAAAACTTGGATAGGCGACAAGACTTTTGTCAGGTAGTGTATATATGAAATATGAACATATTAGCAATAGAATGATTCACTGTCCCAGGTATGCCTGCTGCAGAATTTTAGCTTTTTTAAAATGTAAAGAAGTTAGTTTCTATACAAGAGCTCTGTGTTGTGTGTGTGTGTGGAAACAGAGCAAGGTGTGTTATATAATACTACAGCAGGGTTGTCTTGGAAACAGCCAGAACTGACACAAAACCCACGGCAGAAAGAAAGAAAATCACAGCCAAGCAAAAAAATGAGTGAAAAGTCACAATGAAGTCAAAGAGCAGGTTTTGACCAGTCAGTGACATCATCAAAAGAGCAGACAGTCTCTTGACTCGTAAGTGATATCATCAGAAACTGACTTCACCCTAATAACCCTTTTATATGTTTAACTGTATTTATCAAATCTTAAAAAAAATTATTATCAAATGTTTACCTAATAATATACTATAATATTAAAGGGAAACTATCATGTAATATCATAAAAATTCATCATTTACTCTCTTTGCACTTGTTTCAAACCTGTTATTTGTTTCTGTTTTGTGTTGAACACATAAGAAGATATTTGTAAGTATGTTGGAAGTCAATAGGTAGCCATTGACTTTCATAGCATTTTTTTCCTTCTTTATATGTCATTAGTTTCTGACATTTTTCTAAATATCTCCTTTTGTGTTCAACAGAAAAACAAAAAAATCTTTTGAACTTTTTGATGGTGAATAAACTGTGATTTAATTTTCATTTTTGGTTTCAAACTGTGCCTTTATTTAGTGTTTATAAACCTTTAGTTTTGTTCTTATTATATCTATATTACCTATTATTTTTAACTACTAACGTGTAGTTTTTTTTTCACAAGGGAGTTCAGTTCAGATTTTGTAGTTCTAAATAAAAGCAGAGCACTGATTGACCCTCTAGATCTGTCTGGGTTTGTGATGATGGGTCTGCGCTCACCTTCTGTTTGCCTGAGAAGGCGTGGTAGTAACAAGACACATACGTCATGACGGCCTTTTCGTCGGGACGTAACGTACTAACGATATCTGCCCAGGGAAAGAGGGAGCAGGAACAGGGAGAGAAAAGGAGGAGGAGAGAAAAAGCACAGAGTAAAAGACTGCATAGACACAAAGGCAAACGAGGGCACAGCTCTACAGAAATGAATGCATGAAGAGGTCTCCAGAAAGCCTCATTAGCCATGTTTCCATATTTCTATTTTATAGATTTTAGAACATCACGCAAAAAAAAGAAAATACTAAATGGAAACACAAAGATACACATTAATTGTAAATAAAATATGTATAATAAACATATGTGCACAGTTGAGTTAGATAAATGTTTAATCCAAATGACATAAACTACTATAAAAATATATTTATGAAATAAAAATATGATTCTTGCCTCAACAGGTTGGCGAGGAAAGCATCAAACACCGTTTCAAATGTTGTTTCAATAATTCTGTATAGCTAATATAATAATATTTTGTATAGTTACCACTTATTGCTATTTTTTATAAAATTTCCTCATCAATATTTTCTGCTATTTTTGGAATTTTATTCTTGCTATTTTCCACTATTTATTCTCGTGTTTAATTTTGCAAATATTCATGCAATATTTTAATTCTGCACATAAAATAAATTCACAACTTGGCATTTACCGATTACTCGCTATTTTCTGATTTTCCACTTAATGATATTTTTGCTTTTTTCCAATTTTCAGATTTTTATTATCGCTATTTTCTACTATTGTTCAATTTTTATTATTATTACTATTTTTTGTTTATTTTTATATATTTTAGCTTTATTTCTATTTTTCATTAACATATGAGAAGAAAACAGTGCTTAATTTTGTGAATATTTTCTGCAATATTTTGATTCTGCACATAAAATAAATTCATAACTTGGGATTTACTATATTTTTAATATATATTTATAACTGGCACTATATTTTTCGATTTTCGTCTTATCAATATTTTCCGATTTTCGTCTTATCGTTATTTTCCTATTTTTGTCTTATCAATATTTTCAGGTTTTTTCTCTTAACGATATTTTCCCATTTTCGTCTCATCAATATTTTCAGATTTTCGTCTTATCAATATTTTCTTATTTTTCTTTTATCAATATTTTACCATTTTCCTCTTAATCATATTTTTCTATTTTCCTTATATCATTATTTTCCGTTTTTCCTCTGATTGATATTTTACAGATTTTCCTCATCAATATTATCTGATTTTCTTGTTATCAATATTTTTTGATTTTCCTTTAACCAATATTTTTCAATTTTCCTCATCAATCTTATCTGATTTTCTTTTAATCAATATTTTCCGATTTTCCTCATCCATAATTTCCGTTTTTCCTTTAATCAATATTTTCCGATTTTCCTCATCCATATTTTCAGATTTTCCTCTGATTGATATTTTTAGATTTTTCTTTATTCAATATTTTCCGATTTTCCTCTTAGATATTTTCAGATTTTCCTCTTATCAATATTTTCCAATTTTCCTCATCAATGTTTTCAGATTTTCCTCTTATCGTTATTTTACAATTTCCCTCTTATAGTTATTTTACTATTTTCCTCTTATTGTTATGTTCCGATTTTCCTCTTAACGATATTTTCAGATTTTTCTGTTATTGATATTTTCCAACTGTCCACTTATCGTTTTTTCAATTTTCCTCTTCTTGTTATTTTCTGATTTTCCTCATCGTTATTTTCCAATTTTCCTCTAATCAATATTTTTTGATATTCTGCTATTTTCCTCTTTTTATTCTCTTGAACACGTGGAAAGGAAACGGTTTGAATTTTGCAAATAATTTATGCAATATTTTAAATATAACTGGGAATGGAAACATAGCCCCTGCTAGCATGATTTGTTTAGAAGACTAGAGTGGAGACACACTCATGCCTTCATTGTAAGACTTCATTTCCCTTCATGCAACAGGTGGAAAGACTCATGCAACTGTGGGAGGAGCATGAGCCCTGAGGGGCGGAGCTTAGCACTGCAAAGAGTCAAAGAGAGGCGGACTGTTAAGAAAGTAGTAAACGGGTAAACCACAAACAACCAGTAAATCACAGCTACCCAAAAACCAGCGGGCAGAAACCAAGTGAAGGAAGGGACATATAGGGTAGATTGTGGACGTTGATATGATATTGGGACAGGGTGCCCTGCGATACCTTCTGCGCCCCGGAGAAGGCATGGTAGAAGCTAGAAACGTAGGTCATGATGGCCTTCTCATCGGGACGGGCTGTACCAACAATATCTGCAGAGAAAGAAGGGGGCCATATTAATGAAATGAGAGAATAAATGAATAATCAGTCACACACTTCAGAGGTCCATCGTAGGTGACTTCCTGTGTAAAAAAAAAAAAGAGTTGTTCGTGTGTGGAGATATGACCCAGTAATGTCAACCTGCAATGAAACTATCATCAAAATGTCAAACAAATACCAGTGCTTTTGAGTAACATAAATTAGCGTTTAAATGATGGGCAGTTGAGTTTTTGACCTTGTGTGTAAATAAAATGTTTATTTTAAGCCACTTGACACATTTCTTATTTTGAAAAAAGCTTGCTGAAATGCATTATAGTCCTAAATTTCAGTTTTTATAAAAAAAATAATAATTTTCTTTAAAAAGAAAATATAATATTCATTTGTATATTATAATAAATATGATATACTAAAAAAGTCATCCATCGAAACAAAAGTATAACAAAGCTTAATTTTTACATACATTAAAGCACACATGAACCGGAAGCTGCGACCGTTATTTTCATATTGTGACACAGTTCCTACACTAGAGAAACGGAAAATTAAACGAGACAACAGTGGGCATAGATTTGGGTGTGGGTTTGGGATAAAAGTTATTACAGTCAATACAGACAGTTGGAGCAGCGTGATTAAATATGTTAGCCACGCATAATTCCTAAGATATATGTAATCTGACAAATTACCTGAAAAAAAGACAGGAAGTGCATTTTCAGATTAAAGTTAAAGATTAGAAGAGCAAACCATTTTTTTTCGTAATGACATGCACAGATGAATTGTTCACCACAAAACTAGCAATGTGAGCTAACAAAATCATATGATTAGTTTTGATTTCTTGGGGACTTTAATGTAGCAAAAAATAAGGATTTTACATTTTGACAACCCTAAAATGTGACCCATATTTAATTGTTATTCTATATTAAAAATTATCTGAAAATATATACATATAGATAGTTTTTTCTAGGACATAACTCTAACTGTTTTTGTCAGGAATGAAGTCTATTATTTTCTAACCATTGGGGAACAAAAAAAAAACAATCTTCACACACTTAAATAAATATAGAAATAAGAATTCTGAAAAAAAAATAAAAAAGAGAAAAAATGATGAGTACCCCCATTCAGTACTCATCATCTTACATAATAAATGTTCTATGAAAGATTTTCTAAACTTAATATTACATTATAATTACAAAAGTCAACTGCCCCCACCACTGAAATGATCTCATTATATCTGGCATATATTTTTATCTATATACATACAGTTGAAGTCAAATACATACAATTATTAGCCCCTCTGTATATTATTTCCCCAATTTCTGTTTAACCAAGATACGATTTTTTTTCAACACATTTCTAAACATTATAAACAATATTTTTAATAATTCATCTCTAATAACTGATTTATTTTATCTTTGCCATGATGACAGTAAATAATATTTTACTAGATATTTTTCAAGATACTAGTATTCAGCTTAAAGTGACATTTAAAGGGTTAACTAGGCAAGAGTAATTAATCAAATCATTGTATAACGATAATTTGTTCTCTAGACAATCGAAAAAATATATAGCTTAAGGGGGCTAATAATTTTTAACCTTAAAATGTTTTTTAAAAATTTAAAAACAGCTTTTATTCTAGCCGAAATAAAACAAATACGACTTTTTCAAGAAGAAAAAATATATTATAGGAAATACTGTTAAAAATTCCTTGCTCTGTTAAACATCATTTGGGAAATATTTGAATAGGAATAAAGAAATCACAGGGAGGCTAATCATTTCGACCTCAACTGTATATCTTATTTATTGCATACATTTAGACGTTAAAACAATCCTTAACCAGCAGAATACTTTATTGATATCAGCCCAGTCTGAGCACTGCAACAACCTCATCAAGACACCTACTACCTTAAAATCTTAAAACCCCTACAAACATGCTAAATGTTGAAGAAGCATTCAGTAATGGGGTTTAATTCAGCATACACACACATACCTGCGTTCCTTCTACATCTCTATATTTAGACTGAGTTTCACCTAACCTAGTTTCACAGTGAAGGTGGAACAGAAAGTAGCCTGTCCTCTACATGTCTCACCTTCTGCGTCCAGCATCTTCGGGATGTCCAGGTACTTCTCAGCAACGTCGAAGGCCGTGTTCAGATTTGTCATCGGGTCGTCCTGAGAGAAACCCGACAACAAACACGAGTGTCAGTCTCTTTTAAATCTCTATATTTGACCCTAGACCTTTATGTTTTATGAAATTTATGTTGATGTATTATCTGAATGCTGAATAAATAAGCTTTCTGTTAATGTGTACTTTGATGGGAAAGGATAAAATTTGGCCGAGATAAATATATTTGAATATCTGGAACTAATGTATATAACGTAGACTAACCATGTTCCGTACACTTTCCACTCTTCCGCGTACTCAAACGACCCCTCCTCCATCATTAAAAGCCAGATAAGCATGTTTGTGTGATCATTCTGGTGAATACCTACTGCACAATCCAAATTTTGATTGGTGTCTTTGGGACCAGTAGTTTTTAAGAAAAGAGCACATTCATACAGTATGTGTACAGAAGATGATAGGTGTTAACAGTGTTCCGAACACGATTAAAATAATGTTCTGACCGGAAGCATAACTTCAATGCACCGGCTAAAATGGTCATTGTTTGAAGTCTTATTAAAACCAATGTCAGAATATACTATTATTGTGTTTAACTTGAGTTAATGGTAAATTTTATATATTTTTGTGAAAGTTTGCAATGAAAGAACCCTACGATCATTTAAGTTTTAGATCATGCTTATTTTATTACAGCGAGACAATTTAAAACATTAAAACTATCAGTGGGCATAGATAATTTTTTTTAATCTAGATTAATCTTACTGTAATCTTGGAATTAATCTAGATTAAAATGGCTCATTTGAATTGTGCCGAAGGCATTAAAAATATGTGTGCTACCCAAATAATGACTAAAGTAAGTCTTTGAGAACGGGTTTCTCAAGCCAGGTGGCGCATTAGACCAGGGGCTCATCTCCTGTTTCCAAAATGCATCACAAACTGCTTGAGAAACTGTTCTACTATGATCATTGGTAATGGAAATAAATTATGTTCAGTAAGATGTACTTGTGTTTGTTCAGTTAAACATGAATTTTGAACTGTAGGCCTACATAAGCTTGAAACTGCGATTTTTAATGACCTTAATCCGACTAAAGTCATAACTGAACTAAACAG
This sequence comes from Danio tinwini, assembly GCA_903798205.1. NCBI lineage: Eukaryota > Metazoa > Chordata > Actinopteri > Cypriniformes > Danionidae > Danio > Danio tinwini. The sequence continues at coordinate 4,940,622 of CAIGQZ010001313.1, read as the reverse complement.
AAATGGAATTAAGACGTGGAGTATGCATATATTAGTGGCATTATTGAAGTAAACACGGCAATCAAACTATTGTTATGTTAACTATTGTTAACTGTCATGTAGCACTTTTCGCCATATTTTCCGACAAGATCCACATACACAGCTCTCAGTAAAGAACCGCGCACACACACACACACACACACACACACACACACACACACACACACACACACAAGTTTTTTTCTTTCCATTCGGCATGCGTTAGTAAATTCCATAACACTCTCACCCGTCCTTACTCCTTATTTGCATCTAATACCCCAGTTTGTCACGGGGGCATGAATGAAATGTTCATGAGTTAAAGTGAAACTGCCGAACTGCAGTTAAAGTCACCCAAAATTACAGGAAACTCTTTTAGGAAATTTATGCAAGTTATTGCTAACTTAACTGACCTTTTATGAATATAAACATCATCAATGCACAAAGATGATGGGCATATAGCATTTGCAACCAGTCTCTCAGGCTCTCTGGCGGAGAGTTGCGAGAGTTTTTAGGTATGACCGCAGTTTGCGACTATGGGGGCACAAAGGGACGGGATGTGAATGGACTGAAATAGCCTATACAGTAGCTGCAAATACTCTGCTACTTGTAAATAAAGATAAACATTGAAACAAAGCATTATAATTCTTTCATTAATCATAAAAAACTTGTTAAAAAGATTTATTATCATTGTAAACTTAAGTGCAATGAGGATTCATTTTGGAGAGTAGAATTAAAGAAATAAAAGACAATTAAAATGAAAGTACAAACATACATACAAATAAGTAGGCCTAAATAAATAAATAAAGCAGTGTTTTAGCCTAAATATAGAGAGATATGTACGTATCTAAGAGACTGTACGTGTTTGTTATTTTAAAGTGATAGGACTAAGACAGTCAATATATAAGCTTTTTCATTCACAGTTTTAATTTACATTTTCATCGTTGATTATATTTTACTACTCATTTTATGTCTCAATTACTGTACATGAATAATAAATGAATAATTAAATAGGCCTAATTATTTAAAGACATTACCAGCGAAACACTGAGAAAAGGTCCGGCGCTATTTTTATAAGGCCTTCTATAATATAAAAGAAAGCTGCAAAGTGGGCTATAATTTATAATTAATTTCCTCTTTATCTGTCACTTGCGGTTCAATGCAAACAAATTTTTTTCGGAAACATTTGGTAGGAGAGTCTCTGTTGTGAAATACTACAAAAAAGTATTCTGAGATTGGTGTTAAAAGGTCATCTGTATGGAACATCGTTGTGTACGGAATATAGTTAGTCTACGTTATTTAGATATAATATCTGGAGTGTTCAAAATTCATATTCAAACTCTAAATACTGAGTCAAACAGATTTTAAAGTTGTCCAGATTGCCAGCAAAGCACATTAATAATAAAAAATTGAGTTTTGGTATATTTATGGTAGAAAATTTGCAAATGATCTTCACAGAACATGATCCTTATTTAATACTCTAATGATTTTTTGTCCTAAAATAAAAATCGATAACCATACAACATATTTTTGGCTATACTGGTATCGTGGTCCAGGATCAAAGAAATTGTCAGATTTCCTGGTTTTCTCTCACCTTGCGCAGTTTATTGTAGTCGATGAGCTCCGGTCGATGTCTGTGAATGAGCGCACAGAAGCCCAATCCATCCTTCCAGCTATCAGAGAGAGAGACAGACAGATAAAGGTTATATATGATGCTATAGCTCAGCATTCAGTTGCAGTATCTCTGTCAGTCTTTCTCTTTTCTCATCATTCACTCTGCTTCTCCCTCATGCGCTTATTTCCTGTCCGCTCACCTGATGTGGAAATTCTGAATGTTGACATTTTTGTAGGGAGCCGTTTTCCTCTGGCACCACAACAGCAGGCCTTCTTTAGCTGAGGTCTCTGCACAACACACACATACACACACTCACTCGTATCATATCAAATGGTTTTTCAGTAGTGGAAAGATAAAGTTGTCATTTAAATGACTCACACATTCCTGAAATGACATTTGTTTTTAACGGTGCATATTTAGAAATCCAAAACAGCAGAAATGAATAAGGCTAATTTATGTTATGTGTTAAAGCATTTTAACTTCAGTTAGCGTGTAATGTTGCTGTTTGAGCATAACCAACATTTACATTTATTCATTTAGCAGACGCTTTTATCCAAAGCGACTTCCAAGTGAGGATAAAAAAAGCACTTCAAATCATCATAAAACAGCAATATACAGTTGAAGTTAGAATTTTTTGTCCTCCTGAATTTTTAGCCCCCCTGTATATTTTTATCCCCAATTTCTGTTTAATGGAGAGAAGATTTTTTTCAACACATTTCTAAACATAATAGTTTTAATAATTCATTTCAAATAACTGATTTTTTTTTCTTTGTCATGATGACAGTATATAATATTTTACTATATAGTTTTCAAGATACTAGTATTCAGCTTAAAGTGACATTTAAATGCTTAACTAGGTTAATTAGGCAAGTTAGGGTAATTAGGCATTGTCTTGTGTCGTTTGTAGACAATCTGAAAAAAATATCACTTAAGAGGGCTAATAATATTGACCTTAAAATAGTTGTCAAAATTTAAAACCGCTTTTATTTAAGCCAAAATAAAACAAATAATATGTTCACTAGAAGAAGAAATATTATAGGAAATACTGTGAAAAATCTCTTGCTCTGTTAAACATCATTTGGGAAAAATTCGAAAAAAGAAAAAAACATTGACAGGAGGGCTGATCATTTTGACTTTAACTGTAAATGCAGGCACAAAACATACAGATATCTGGATACAATTGATTTTTTTAACATACAGTATCATTTAATGATAGTGTAGAGAGGCATTGTTTGCATATGGTTAATGCATTTGGTTGTATTGTTTTCGTGATGTACTGTTCACATGCTGTTAATAAAATGCATTATTTGCATTATTATGTTCTTGCATGGTTGGCATGCTCTAAAGTTGACAAATAGCTACAAGCTATGAAAAAAAGATTCTTGTAAAAGAAACTTGTGAGCATTTTAAACTTACTTTATGAATGTTTTTATTTGTTTTATTATTAGTATGTTACTAATAATTACATATCAAATATTGAAATTAAGTGTGGCTTTATAAGTTACAGAAGTAAATGTCTAGATCTAGGAGTAATAAAAAAAAAAAAATATATATATATATATATATATATATATATATATATATATATTACGCAGCGGATGCCCCGCATCCACACACAGTCATTCACACTCATACACTAAGAACAATTTAGCCTACCCAATTCACCTGTACTGCATGTCTTTGGACTGTGGGGGAAACCGGAGCACCCGGAGGAAACCCACGCGAACGCAGGGAGAACATGCAAACTCCACACAGTAACGCCAATTGACCCTGCCGAGGCTCGAACCAGCAACCTTCTTGCTGTGAGGTGACAGCATTAACTACTCTGCGCCGCCCTATATATATATATATATATATATACACCAAAGACTTTTGTCTGTGGTATATTTTTCTACAGCAAATCAACACAAAATATTTCCCCAAATTTTAAGAAAAGCCACAGCGAAATCAGTCATTTTAGGCCACAAAAATCTGAAAAAAGTCTTGCAAAATCCTGGAGGGACTGAAACTGTAATGAGCTTCTTCATGGGTTTCTGACATCACAAACCTTAAAATTTACATAAACGTGACATTTCCATCAATGTAACTAGGCGGTTAGCAAAACAACACAATGACCCAGATGACCAATTGTCCATTGTGTATTTCTGTGGGAGGGGCTTCATAAAATCAGGAACATGTTCAACAGACCATTTCTAGGAAAACTACAACGTTATAAAATAAAGCTAAAATATGTGACCTGGACCACAAAACACAGGGCTTGCAAAATCTGGTAGCTGAACATCTAAAATAAAAATAGATAATTTTGATAATTTTTGCAATGTTTTTTGACTATTGCCAAAAACATACTGGTGCAACATAAGTTCCGAAGCTATTGTTTTTTTCAGTCGGGCTACCAAAATCTATCTACACCATGCCCGACGGGCTATCTAGATCTATTATTTATCTAGATCTAGATAGATTTAGGTAGCCACACTAAAAAACAATAGCCCCGGGGCTTATGTTGCACCAGTATATCTTTAGCAATAGTCAAAAAACATTGCATAAGTCAAAATGATCAATTTTTCTTTTATGCCAATAATCATTTGAATATTAAGCAAAGATCAAGCTCTAAGAAGACATATTGTAAATTTCCTACGGTATATCAACCTTTGAATTTTTGGTCACACTGTAAAAAATTGTTGTAAAATGTACAAGTGCACTTAAAATTAACAATAAAACTACAGCACAATTGTAATTGTAAACTTACAGAGCACTTGTTAATTTTACAGCATTAATGGCTACCAAAATTGCCAGTAATCCTGTGAATTTAACAGCAATTTTTACAGTGTAGTTACTACGCATTTCATTTAGACAACTGGAAAGGCTATTTTATCAATATGTGGATTTCTTTTAACCCTCAGATTTCACATTTTCAAATGGTTGTATCTCTGCCAAATAAAATCCTGACTGGTTTTGTGGTTCAGGGTTACATACAAAAATAATTTGCATTTTTCTTTACTTCAAATCAAAGCATCAAGACGTTACAGTGCATCCCATAAACACAATCAAGCCTTTTAAATTAACTGAAATAAATAACCGATTGACCTTTAGTTTTGATATTCAATGCACACAAACGCACTTGATTTTCTTTAAGATCTAATGCACCACTTGCATGTGTCTGTGTGTCTGTCTGTGTGTCTGTCTGTCTGTGTCTGTGTGTGTGTGTGTGTGTGTGTGTGTGTGTGTGTGT
>CAIGQZ010001313.1:4905295-4932540 GCA_903798205.1 Danio tinwini | reverse complement strand
ACACACACACACACACACACACACACACACACACACACACACACACACACGCAAAACTGGTAACAGTATGTGACCACAGCAAAGCCTTTGCTAGATGGCTAATCTGTCTGGAATGCCGCAGTGGATTATATAGAGAGAGGAAGAGTAGAGGGAAAAAAAAAACACATGTGCTGTCAGATGGATAATATATGTGAATGTATATACAGCATGTCTAACCTATTTAACTCCACTGGAAGCTGGAAGGGCGTCATGTGACATTGGATAGAAGTAGGTATCGCATACAGGCGGAGCGTATGTGATAGAGATATTCATCGATCCGCATGCTGAAACACTGAACTCATGACCTGGGACGCCTGCGGGATATAGGTCACTTCTGGATGGGGGCGACTTACCCTCTGCTCCAATAGAAACCAGTTTGACTCCTTTGCTGGCGATGAAGCCAAGAGCTTTATTAACATTGGAGATCTTGTGGACTCTCATTTTTCCTCTCTCTGGTTTGGCCAGGCGTTCTCCTGCAGAGAGAATCGGTTTAATGTTCAGGGGTCATATTATAGCGTACAAAACAGTTTGACTTGAGGAGGGCAATGGAGTGTTCTTGTAGTTTGGTTTTGCGGATTTATTTTAATTAAGTATACTAAGAAAATGATACATGTAGTATCTCTTTGGTTTGCTAGGTGGGCTGCACAATACAGCGGGGAAAATAAGTATTGAACACGTCATGTTTTTTCTTGGGAATAATATTTCTAAAGGAGCTGTTGGCATGGAATTAAACCAGATTTTAGTAAAAACAAAAAAAAATAAAACAAAACAAAAAAAATCTGAAATAATGAGTTATGTGTAATAACAATAAAACGACACAAAGAGAAAGTACTAAACTACTGAAACGTATTTAATACTTTATATAAAAGGCTTTTTTGGTGATTGCAGCTTAAAGACGCCTCTCATATGGAGAATAAAGTCACATGAAATGCTCAGCTGTGAGTTTTTCACAGACTTCAACAGAGTGTAAAAATCTTGACGGTTCTGTGGGTCTTGTCTATCAAATCTGATCTTTATTTTGTATTTTCTATTGGATATAAGTAAGGTGATTGGCTGGGCCATTCTACAGCTTGATTTTTTTTCTCTGTAAGCATTTGAGAGTGTTCTTGGCTGTGTTTTGGATCATTGTCTTGCTCAAATGTCCACCCTGGCTTCATCTTCATCCTCCTGATAATGTAGATGTTGGACTGTAGCAGCTAATATTAATTTACAATTATGAAGGCAAGTGGGTTGTCGAATAACCTCTGAGAGATTTCAGCTTCTGTCTGGGCTTTCTCTGCCTTCCTACACCTCCCTTTCTTCATGTGTTTAACACTTCTTCCCTGCGTCATTTCATTTTATTAAGCATAACTTTGTTTATTTGTAAACTAATTAAATTAGTTTTCTTTGCCTATATGGATTTTGTTGATTGTTACCAACATCCGGGGAAAATTTCAAGTCAACAGCATCTTTAGAAATATGTTTTCTGTGAAAATGGTGACGTGTTCAATACTTATTTCCCCGCTATATATCATTTCAGCATCAATATTGCAATGTGCGAATTCGCAATAGTCACATCACAGAAAACGTAATGTCAAGTTGGGAAATAGTCGACAATGAAAACACATGAGATTTGTGGAGTTACTGCAGAGTTTAATCATAACAAAGTGAAAGTGTATCATTTGCATATTCCTTCAAAGCATTCTGGCACAAGAAATTTTACCATTTGCAACTTTAATAAAGAATCATTTTATTGAATTGTTTATACAGTTAAAACTCACTCATTTATCAGTCCCTGATTTATCAGGGGTCAACCCCAGTGGAATGAACCAACAATTACTCTGGTATATGTTTTATGTGGCGAATGCCCTTCTAGCCGCAATTGCAAAAAACTTTGCAGTGAATTTTTACATTTGATTTTTCAATTTCTGTTCCCGAATACTAATTGACTACCCTGAAAACAATAAAGCACAGTTTATTACACTTTTGTCTTTTCTCTATTGTATTTATGCTTGCGATTTGTCTATATTTTATACATGATTTACTCTCCTACAGAATAATTCCAATCAAAGTTTTTTACTTCTCTAGTTCACAATGTCATTTTTATGTCAGAACTTAAAGATACAAAACAGACAAATAAACAAAAAAGACTTCTATATTGTATCCCAGTAGGCACCTTGATGTCAAAATGACAAAAAAACATGTCAAAAATGCTAATTGATTTGATGTCAAAACTTTAATGCCCATTTGACATCCACACATCAATGGCCTTTTGACAACCAAAACAAAGACACAAAAAAGAATAGAAAAATAAGAAAAATTGTGGCGGGCGTCACGGTGGTGTAGTGGTAGCACAATCGCCTTACTGCAAGAAGGTCGCTGGTTCGAGCCTCGGCTGGGTCAGTTGGCATTTCTGGTATGTTTTCCACGTGTTCGCATGGGTTTCCTCCGGGTGCTCCGGTATCAATAGGTGAATTGGGTAAGCTAAATTGTCCGTAGTGTATGTGTGAATGATTGTGTATGGATGTTTCCCAGGGAAGGGCATCCGCTGCGTAAAACATATGCTGGATAAGTTGGCGGTTCATTCCGCTGTGGCAACCCCAGATTAATAAAGGTTCAAAGCCAAAAAAAATTAATGATTGAAAATTTGTGGTGGCACGGTGGCTCAGTGGTTAGCTCTGTCACCTCACAGCAAGGAGGTCGCTGGTTTGAGTCCTGGCTGGGCCAGCTGGCATTTCTGTGTGGAGTTTGCATGTTCTCCCCATGTTTGTTTCCTCCGGGTGCCTTGGTTTTCCCCACAGACCAAAAGCATGCGCTATAGGTAAATTGGATTAACTAAATTGGCCGTTGTGTATGAGTGTGTGTGTAAATTTGAGTGTGTGTGGGTGTTTCCCAGTACTGAGTTGCGTAAAACGTATTCTGGAATAGTTGGTGGTTCATTCTGCTGTGCCGACCCCTGATAAATCAGGGACTAAGCTAAAGAAAAACGGATGAATGAATAAAGAAAATTAGTTTTAATCTAAAAGCTTCCATTAAAATGACAAATTCACACTGTATTTTGTATCCCTACAATGCCTGTACACTACCTAGATGTCAAAATGACATCAAATCTAACACTGTCATCAAAAAAACATGTCAAAAATCAATTACAGTAATTTCAATTGTTTTTTGACATCATTGTTTGATGTCAGTTTTATGTCCTTTTGAGATCAAGGTAGTCAATTGAAATCAAATCGATTTAAATATTTGATGTGTATTGTGTCATATTTTTTATGTTGTTTTGACATCAAAGTGTCCAACATGGATAATTTGTAACTGAACTTATTAAACATCCCAAACAACTCTATGTGCTGATTTAAAGAAGCTCTTTAAATGTTTGTAATTGTAATATTAATTGTACCAGTTGAGAAATCATGAAAAACTTCAAATTAAAAGAACTAATACAGATTTATGAAGTGCCTTCATTACAAACAAAAATCAAGATCTGCTGCAAGGAGATGCATTTCTGAAAGCTGTATTACCCTGTAAAGGGGAGCACTGTAAATATAAAATAAAAATAAAATAATAAAAATATAAAATAACAAGGTATGCATTGTATGGGTGTGCTGGTGAACCATCTTTTCAGCCAGCCCTGATATTTGGTGCACACAAGGTTCAGATGGCAGGCTTGACACTTATTCAAATGAACTGCATGAACAGAACAATTGCCCCAGAGTTGACCTCAATCAAACCAAAAGCTGTGCGAACACACCCTAAAAGATGCACGCAAATACCTTGCACTTATTCCATGCAGTTATCAATTAGTCTGAATGATGCAAATCCTGTTTCAAAGTAAAACATAATTTTATACATAACCCTAATCATTTTGTTAATATGTTTTTTTATCATCTGAAACATGCAGCCACTTATCTTCTAAAGCAACTTGTATAATGAAATTCACATAAATAAGCAGTTAAAAGATGCCCAAAGCGTGCACATTTGGATTCATACCCAATGAGAGTGGCACATGAGTATCTGTGTCACATTTACCGCATTTATCGCATGACTTCATAATAAATGTATATAGTGAGTTAATGCCAGTTGATTTCTGCTTTTGTCTTTTTCTGTTCAGAATACTAGACACTACGTTTAAAGTATCTAAAAAACATTCATATTTGTAAATATCTCACTTTATTTAAGACTTCTGTAGCCTTTTTTTCTGAATGAAATTATAATTTAGTGTAACATTTTGAGAAGGTGTGAAGTGTAGTCATCTCACCTGTGAAAAATCTATAAACGTATTTTATCAATTTATTTAGCAAATTTGTATGCACTTAAAGAAATGTCTCAACTAATCCTATAAATGAAGCAGGGGCAGGGAACTATATCAGTCATTTTCACAGCAGCAAAGAAGTTTCAAGTTAGGTTTCAAAATATAGAAGGGGCTGTTTTCAAGGTGGAATCGGGGGGTGGGGGAGTGTGGTAAGAGGTCGCTGACCTGAGATGACCTCTAGGAGCAGCATGAGTTTGAGTCCGTCTCTAAAATCCTCCTCAATGTTTTCAATTTGTGTACCCGCCTTCCGTAGATGAGAATTGCACCAGGCAGTAAACGTCTGGAAAAAAAAGAGTGATTTATAAGTTGAGAATACAAATAAAAACAAAATGTAATGCAACAAATACCTGCAATGTGCAAATAAGACTTGGCAAAAAATATTATGCACTTTATCATTTACAATTCTCAAGGTAAACGATACAGATTTTTTCCCCTGCCAAATGTGTAGTATATTATGTTATTTTTAACTGGCGGTGTTATTTTTTAAAAAGTTAACTTTTTTTTGTGATGCACTTATATGGAAATTGTATCCAATAACATCTGATAAATGTAAAGTATAAGCCAATAAATGTAAACCTTGATATCAATTTTTCTAAGCTTCATTACAAAAGCAAGCCAAACAAATACAGTGGACAACTTTCAAATCTCTACTTAACACAGCAAGAAAACAGCTAGTAAACACCTCAATGTTTCTTTTGCAAATCGCAATTGCTCTTCCTTTCTGATGAAAAACTCCCACACAGCTGACTTCATCTTGTCTTTTCTCTAGTAAAGATTTTTCTAAAGTGTGTTTATGTGCAAAGCGTCATGTGATGTTCAAGGCACCAATCAAAACCTTCATGGCCAGCAGCTCACATCCATAGTAGATCGACTGGCAAAATATTCCATAATAATTTATTGCTTTTTTTATACTAGACAGACAATCTTATTATCAGTCCAATAACAATATCTTTAAAAATAAGAATCCATCAACCCATCAACTAATATAACAACCAATATATTGCGCATCTCTTTTTGTATATCCTCTCACACTCCCATTGTATGTACAGGGCACTAGAATGTGACCAATTTGGTAGTATGGCCAACCTAATTTCTCAGGTGCTATTAAAAGAAATCTGAGTTTGCACCGGTGTGACCAGCCATTTAAGGGCAAAAAAAAAACTGTTGACTGTGGTTCAACACACACATAAAGCTGTGGTCACACTGCACTTTTCGCCCCAAAGACTTCCATTCATATGCAACAGACCAGAAACGCAAGCTCGTGCGACAACTTTAGCAGTTCGCTACGGTGCAAAGTTCAAGCATGGTGAACTCTGACCTGCAAAATCACATCACGTGACTGCGCGGGACCAATCGAAGATCAAAGCATGACCTCTCTGTACAGAAATTTAAAATATGGACCAATCGTTGCCTTTTTGTTATGTCTAATCATCTGGTTTAATCTCGCCCCTTTTCGCAGTGCTATGTGAAAGATTAATTATTAGTTTAATATTAGATATTATATTAGTTAAATAGAGTTATTTAATCGTTTCAATATTCAATATAATCAAAAAGTCAATATTGCCTATACAGATAGCAATTTTTTTTTTTTTTTAAATGAATTTGTAAAATATCAGTTTTAAATACCTTGTGGTGGAACACATGGGTGCACCTAACTTTTGCACAAAATAATTAGTTAGGCGGACCAGTACAGAAGTCTAAAGCCTTGCCGGCAGCTATCTCTCTGCATCTCTCACATGGGTGATGCTGCATACTGGTGGTGGATAAAGAGATTCCCCCAAAAAATGTGTAAAGCGCTTTGAGTGTCCAGAAAAGCGCTATATAGATGTAAGGAATTATTATTATTAATTAGAGCCCTGTTTGTCTAGAGCCCTGTTTCAACAGCTATGAAAGACCCAGAGTGAAATGTGCCATCCTAATTGTTAAAAGTAGATTGAGAGGAATCAGCATTTCCATTGTGGTATTTGCAGATTTCATTCTTTGCTGCCCAAAGAAAGGAACCACCCAAGAAATTGCAATAATTCTCAAAATATCAATAAAAATGTGAACTTTTAACAGCCAGTTTTATTTATTGGATACACCTGAATTCTGCATGCACTTGAATTCTTTGGTAGTAGTGTAATCATTTACAACCATGCCGAATGGTGACAGTAAGAAAGAGAGAGAAAGAGAGAGAGAGAGAAAGAGAGAGAGAGAGAGAGAGAGAGAGAGAGAGAGAGAGAGAGAGAGAGAGAGAGAGAGAGAGAGAGAGAGAGAGAGAGAAAGAGAGAGAGAGAGAGAGAGAGAGAGGGCGAGCGGTTGTCTCGACATCGGTTGTCATGGCAGTGCTGAGTATCTGTGGCTTCAGGATTCTTCGGTATGTTAGAGAGCTGATGAGAAACAGCTGTGGAGCAGAACAGAAGCTAAACAAGCTCAGGCTAAACGATTGATAAGCCACTTAATGCAATCAGAGACACTTACATTTATGCACGTAAAGGCAAGGGTTTGTTCCAAGTTTGAAAGGCAAGGAATACAATCTGGAATTGGACATGAAGAGAGACATGACTGCTACAGGATGGGATACCCTCCAAAAGGGTTGGGCTATACTGCTAATGATTATTAAAGAGCAGATTAGGTGAGAAAACAGTAATCTGGTTGCTGATTAAAACAAAACACCTTAATATGGGAGTATCTAAAGATAGGCAGCAATTGCTAATCTAGTAGGAATTAATTCAAGAGGAAGTTCAGATGCTGGTTGGTTAGCACACTTACACAAAATACAGTTGTCGTTCCAATATTGCAACCACAGCAATGCAAATGAAAAAATACAGGGCTTCAGACTGTGAGTAAATGGTCACAACCTTTTTATTGTACCAGTAAAACTAAATTTTCTTGGCAGTAGTGTACATTCTGGTACATATTAGATACTAGAGGACAGCATGTGAGAAATCGATTCTGCACTGATTCCAGGCCCGGCGCTTGGGGGGTGGGGTGGGGGGGGGGAGGCAATCCCCCCTTCTTCCATTTTCCCCCCCCCCCCCCCCCCCCCCCCCACCCCCCCAGTTTTCATAAAGGATTATTAACTCAAAACTGAAAATTCTTTATGTCATTAATTATAACACTCCCTTCATTATAACCTTCAGAACACACATTAAAAGAATTGTGATGAACTGGATGGATGAGTCTGTCCGACTGTCAGTGAATGGCAAAAGAAAACTTCCCTTACCTCAAAACTCGGTGCCATTATTAAAAAAAAAAAAGAAAACACACTGTACAGTCAGTAGTGTAACATACATTTATGAAAAAATTTTTGCACAGTGACGCTACTTTGAATGAGTCCGATTTACTATACATTAAACGGCAACACCGTTTCACGCAAGATGAATTTAAGATGCCGTTCTTTTATCCCACATGGATGCTATGAGGATAAACGAGACGAAAAAGAGACATGGTGAAAATGAATGAATGACAGCTTCTAAAAGTGTCCGAGAGACGTCCTATTTTTGCCCAGTAGACCTTGTGTTTTATTTGCTAATGTAATCAATTGTTAAAACATAAATATAAAGTATAAAACTATACATTATTTATATTACTTCATATTACCTGTACATCTGATAAGCTTTTTATATTAATGGACAACGCACAAATATTGATGTTTCACAATGTTTTTACACTACAATATTCGAATCTAACAAGCTTAGTGTACAATGTTTACATTGTTCTACTTACATTAAATCTAAATCCCAAATACAGAAATGAAAACAGATTAATCATCAATTCATTTTCTAGTATCATCATATTTGCATTCTTTTTTCTTCCATCAATAGGATGTCTCTCACGAGGACCCATACCATCAAGTTTTCATAGGAATCATCTGCATCGATGAAAAAAGTCCACAGCTCAACCTGTCCAGAGTGTTCATCATCTTTCATCATTCATACAGACCTGCCTTGAGCCTTCTGTTATCTTCTCAGACTTATTTATCCCCTGCTCTTAAATTAGACAAAGTGTCATCTTGCTGTTACAGTGTAAAGGTCAGCTTACAGTTACAGATCTTTATAATAATTTTTATTATTATTTATTTCTCATTGTATTGTGAAAAAAGACCCAAAATTACAGATTGTTGAGTACATATACTTGTGTTACAATAGTAAAAATTCATTCTGTGAAGTCATATGAAGAAATTTTCACATGTATGTAAACACAGTATACATTGTATTCTATAATATGTCCATGTGCTTAAAAGGATAGTTCACACAAAAATGGAAATTCTGTCATCTTTTACTCATCCTTCACTTGTTACAAACATGTTTGAGATGCATCCTTCTGTTGAACACAAACAAAGGTATTTTGAACAAAGCTAGAAATCTGTAACCATTGACTTCCGTGGTATTTGTTTTTCCTACTATGGAAATCAATGGTTACAGGTTTTCCAAATATCTTCTTTTGTGTTCAGCAGGAAAAAAAAACTTAACTTGAGGGTGAGTAAATTTCCACTTTTGGGGTGAACTATCGCTTCAAGTCCAGATATAAAACAAGCTTTCATGTTTCTTAACAACATATTTTTTAAGCATTTAAAACTAGGGTCAATGTTATTAGCTCTTGTTTGAGCAGATGCACTTGAGAGAAAAGTAGGCAAACTGATTTTAAAGTTGAATTGCACAGTATTTGCATTGTTTTGTTGTATTTTGAAAGAAAATTTAAAAAAAAACAACCCTGTGTATTACGTTTGTGTGTATTTTAATGCACTTAAAAAGATAAGTGGAGTAAATTGACACTAATGAAAAGCAACACACTTATGGTAACCATTGGCAAAAATGTGAAATATTCATACTCAATTTTGTAAATGTTGTGTTATGTTATGTTATGTATTAAATACATTAAATGAGTAATGTGATATAATTACTGTATTTATTAATAAGCAATATTAGTTGTAATTAAAATAAATTTACATCTGGATCTCAACTGACAGTATTAGATCAAAGTACTGTCAAATGTGCATTTCTAAGAAACAAACTTGTTGTAGTATTATTAATATTAGACATAAAGCACAGCCAAATCAGGTGTTGATGTAGAACTTATTGCCAATGCTCTCAAATGTTAGTCTGGAGCCCTGAAATACAAGACATTTAAGATAGGGGTATAGTAAGTCTAGAAGGGATACAGCTAAAGATACTTGGGCATGCACACATCATTCATTCACTTACTGTCCTTCAGCTTATTGCCTGCTCTATCAGGGGTCGCCACAGTGAAATAAAAAACCAACTACTCTGACAATTGTTTTACACAGCAGATGCTCTTCCAGTTGCAACTCAGCCCCGAAAATATAACCTTCAGTGTTGTGAGAAGCACCCATACACTCTCCCATTCACACACACACAATCAAAAGCAACAGCCAATTTAGTTCATCCTTTTCACCTATATTGCATGTCTTTGTACTTTGGGGGAAACCGGAACACTTGGAGAAAACCAAAGCAGACATGGGGAGAACATGCAAACTCTGCACAAAAAAAGCCTCCTGGTCCAGCTGAGACTTGAACTCGCGACCTTCTTGCTGTGAGGCAACCATGCTAGCCACTGTGCTGCTCTATGTGCACATCAACATAATTTTTAACAACAATTACTTTTTTTACATAACTGTAAGAGATAGGATTAAGGTCGGAGTAGGGGTAGGGGTTAATAAAACACAATGCAATTGGTAATTTAATAAAGAATATAAATTCTTGTTAACCTCCCGATGGAGCTGTACCCCTTCTAGCAACAATCCAAGATAGCATGTGCTGCAATTGATTTGGGATTTTCAAAACTGCTTTTAAAATCAGCTGGCCAGTGGGCTGCCTAAGAGACTAGTTAGCTAATCATTTTTAAGGAAATTCTGTGTAATTAGAATGACTGGCTTGCTTGGGGGAACGTTTACATGAGACTTGTGTTCATGTTCAATAGCAGCTCAACAAAACACTGCATTTTGTGAGAAGATGAATTTAAAGGCACAATATGTAAGATATTTTCATTCAAATATATAAGTACTTGCATTGATTATCCCAAAAGCAGTTTTATCTAGTCACACAAACGGTTGCCATGAAATCACACAGCCTCTATTTCTAATTTTGTTTTATAGAAAACAGGGAAAAAACTTAACTGTCACTTTTATTATTTTAATGTGTAATAATTTCTTTCAAAAATATATAAATTTATACAATTAAAGTCAAAATTATTAGCCTCCCTGTTTTATTTTTCCCCAATTTCTGTTTAACAGAAAGATTATTTTTCTTTAAAATAATAGTTTTAATAACTCATTTCTGATAACTGATTTATTTTATCTTTACCATGATGACAGTAATTAATATTTTACTAGATATTTTTCAAGATACTAGTATTCAGCTTAAAGTGACATTTAAATGCTTTACTAGGTTTAGGCAAGTCATTGTAAAATGATGTTTTGTTCGGTAGACAATCGAAAAAAATATTGCTTAAGGGGGCTAATAATTTTGACCTTAAAATGATTTTAAAAAATTGAAAACTGCTTTTATTCTAGCCAAAATAAAACAAATAAGACTCCAGAATAAAAAATATTATAGGACAGGGGTGCTCAACCCTGTTCCTGGATATCCATCTCCAGCAGAGTTCAGCTCCAACCCTGATCTAACACACCTGAACCGATTAATTGGGAGCTGAACAGCACTTGGGAATTACAGGCAGGTGTGACTGATATGGGTTGCAACTGAAATCTGCAGGAAGGTAGATATGCAGGAACAGGGTTGGTCACCCCTGTTATAGGAAATGCTGTGAAAAAATTCCTTGCTCTGTTAAAGGGGTGGTCCACTGCGATATCATATTTTAAACTTTAGTTGATGTGTAATGTAGCTGTGTGAACAGAAACAGCATCACTAAATGTAATACACTCAAAGTTCAATGCAAAGGGAGACATTGGCTTTTACAGAGTTAGTTAGCAAAGCCTACAGGGAACGAAGTTTGGAGACTACAAAAAAATACATCCGGACTAGTGAGATCACAAATGTTTCAGGTTACACGCATTCACCACGCGCTTACACCCCACGCAGCGAAGGGCAGTGGCAAGAGGCAAAGAAATATTATAACAGACAAAGCTAAAATGTCGTCCAAATGCTGCTATTTCCACAGAGCTTGTTCTGTTTCTGTATTTAGGTATCCAAAGCACATGACACAATGAGAGAAGTGCTTACAGTTTAATTTTAATTATGTTCTTTTTCATAGAGGATTATAAAAATATATAGCTCTAGCACCTGACAAAGGACAGCTTCCAGAATCTCTCTCAGTTCAGTGTTGGATTCGGCTAAAAACTCCTCAAAGAACGAGCAGCTCCAAACATAATAGATGAAGCTGTGGATTGTGTGCCACAACCTGTAAGTATTTTTATTTGTTAAAATAGATCTATGACATGCATAGTGTCTATCGTTAACTGTATGTTGTAGCAAGGATGTAAACAAGAATGTTAACAAAACAAGAAATTCTTTTTGGCACCGCTAACAATTTAGCTACAAATTCATATTTATCCGTCAAACCGATGTAAAGACCCACAATCTTCACCAGCACTGCAGTGTCTCTCTATGCAGCAGCTTTCCCTGCATTCTACATATCAATTAACAAACTCGCAAAAGATATGTGAACGTTTCATATTACTTACACATGCTTATAACCCAAATATATGTGAAAGACACTTGTCAGATTTTATTTTAGAGAGCAGGCGTGAGGTTCAGCTGTGTCCTCTGTGTAATTTTGTCTGATTCAGGTTCAAACTGATACGGCTAACAGCTACTCTGACTGACAGTGTTTACACAGCACAAAAGCGTGTGCTTGTTAAGGCATGACGCTTTTCCGGGTGACAATAATCCGATCCACGAATCACGGCACATTATGTTAGCTGACCAATCAGAGCCTCTTGAGGGCAGGTCTTTAGGATGAACTAGGAAATATGACAGTCGTTTTCATGTTAGCCGAGTAGTTGTATGTAATTATGTAAAGTTGAAAGTATGATATATGAAAAAATAACGTGTTTTTTTACAAATAAAGTATGAGCACACATTGCTTTGCATCTTATAAACACAACCAAGCCCTAAAATTACACTATAGACCACCCCTTTAAACATTATTTTGGAAATATTTGGGCTAATAATTTTAACTTCATCTGTATATCTTGCACTGCTTCTATAAAAATGACACACAAATCACATCAAGCCCTTGCACAAAAAAAAGAGCTTAAACACAAAAGCAACAAAACTAAAAGAGACATTCAGACACGCACATATAAAGATATGCATAGCCATGCAAATACACACATAGACAAATGCATGTAAATACAGACAGGCGCTTCTCTGCTCACTCAGCAGGAATTGCTGCAAGATTTCCTCACACCTACACCACAAATATTTCTTCACTCCAGCTCTTTTTAACTCTCTCTTTCACTCCTTCTCTTTGCTTCTTTTCCTGCTATTTCTCCCTCTCTCTTTTTCTTACTCGCTCTGGTGTGAAATACAGCACAGCTCAGCTCGTTGCCGGCTGGTTGCCATAGCAACTACAAATGCCAGAAAACCTACAAACAATCAGGCAGTCCAACACACACACACGAACAAACTCCCCCATAAGCCAAGTAAATGACCTGTTTATTTACTGACTTGGTGAAAACTGTTTTTATAGATCCACCTTCAATATCTCGCTTACATACAGTGGAGCCAAAAAATCTTCAAATAAGAGTGCAAACTATCTACAAACCATTTTTAAATGTACTTGTTTTTATCTGGTGTTAACATTCATTTTAGTGATATATTCACAAATGGTCAGCCAAGACACATTACCTGTTTCCACCTGTATTGACCACTTGTGTTCACATTAGCATATGAAGGTAAAAAAAAAAAAAAAGATAACAACAGACAGGGCAAAACTAGCCTGAGGGGTTGTGTCAGAACAATCGGGACTGTAAACATTGTGCTATTTATACATTTTTGAAGCTGCTGGTTTAAACAGGCACAAAATACATATGTTTACTATATAATAATAAACAAAGATTGCACAGCAAAAAGGCAGTTAGGATGATTCTACATCAACGACGTGTACCGCAAGCTTTGTGATTGGTCGGCTTGGCACCAATGACGAGCGTAGGCAGTGCTGAGAGCCGCGAGGCGATGGAGCGAGTGTTTACAAGTGTGGAGTCCCATGAAAGAGCTCCACATAGAAAAATTTGTTTTTTGTTTACCTTATAATTAAAGTTGGTGCACGTCAGCCAGTTCCTGCCTCTGAATGAGTGAGTTTTAGCTACTTGTAGCGTTCAGAAAAAAACAAAACACCCATGAAGAAACTTGACACAGAACAACGTAAAAATCTACTGCCAGCTAGCGTTTCGGAAGTGTTATTGCAGAGCAACACAAACAGCACGTAGAAGTATAAATGCACAACTATGAGCAAGGCAGGCGTTTTAAAACAGATTAAAGAAACAGTTCACAAAAATGAAGAATTACATGTCATTTAACACTCACTTTAGAAAGTCATTTGACTAACGACAATATTTTTTGTTTACACACAGTTATCCATTGTGACATTATCCATTTGTCATACTAAATACAGTCCCTACAGGACTTCACAGGACTTTTTTCTGAATTTTGCAGCCTAAAATGAATGATTTTGCTGCAGCTTTTCTTCAAATTTGCAGCAATATTTGCGGCCTTATTTTGTGTTGATTTTCATTTGAAAAAATGATACCACAGAAAAAAGTCTTTATTAAATATATTATTTATTACTCCTAGACCTAGACACTAGGTTCTGTGACTTAAATTTAAATGATACTTTAGAAAGTCATTTAACTAACAACAATATTTTTTATTTACACATAGTTATCCATTGTGACATGTTAAAAAATCTTGTATCCATATATAAATTGTGTGTGCTCAAAGATTAAAATATGCTGAATCATTGCACAGGTAGTATCTCATGAAGGCTATAAAAAAAGTGGTGTTGTTGATTTTACATAGTTGAAGTCAAAATGATTTTCCCTCCTGTCCTTGCCTTTTTTTCCTTTTTAAAATATTTCCCAAATGATGTTTAACAGAGCATTTCATTTTTCACAGTATTTCCTATATGTTTTCTTATGGAGAAAATTAATTAAACTTATTTATTTTATTTTGGCTAGAATAAAAGCAGTTTTACGTTTTTTTTTTTATAATTTTAAAGTCAAAATTATTAGCCCCTTTAAGCAATATTAAATTTTTGATAGTCTACAGAAGAAACCATCGTTATACAATGACTTGTTTAATTACTCTAACTTGCCTAATTAACCTAGAAGTCTTTAAAAGCCATTTTAAGCTGATTGCTATCTTGAAAAATATCTAGTAAAATATTATGTGCTGTCATCATGGCAAAGATAAAAGTCCACATGGCCTTTCTTTTAGGTGAATCTGTGTAATGATGACAGCATAGAAAGCGTCTAGACCCCGAATTTGCAGGAAATCCTCAACATTTCAGAAAAAAATGTGAGATCCGCAAAATTTTGTAAAGTTTGCTTGATTTTGCAATAAATTCAGCGATCGCAAAATCCTGGAGGGACTGTTAATACTGTGACGTTTATATTCAGTTGTATCACTTAAAAAGAACTATTAACTTTTACTTTATTCATTGATTTAGACAAAATAATATGGAAATGTAATACTATTTAATCATATTATTCAAATATTTGACATTTGAAATAGCTGTTAATAATTATTATTTGCATATTATGGCAGATAACCCATAAATATGATCAGCTTTTCAGTATCTCTGCCAAAATGTTAATATTGCTATATTGCCAGCCTGATAGTCCTACATAACATGCATTCTCAGTGCAGCATCAGAAGCTTCTCACAACACATAAAGTGTGTTTTCTGCGTGCTTGAGTGTGTGCTGCTCACATTAACTCCACTTCCTCAGGTGCGCACGTGTGACAGCTGTTACCTGTTTAAACAAAATGCTGACCGCACACACACACAATGACATCATCCTCTCTGGATGGATGAAATGCCTCTCTGTCTGTTTATCTCTGTGTTGGCTAAGGTCAACATCATTATTGCTTTACATAAACCCTTGAAACTTAAATTCATCAAACGTTAGACTCCAGTTTTCTCTCCATCTGTTTCTCTCTCTCGCCCTGTCTGTCTATTAGTGGGCTGTTTGTTGATGTCTGCTGGCTTTCTCCTTCAGACAGGAAGTGCTGATCAGCCCTTGAGACGCGCGGCCCACTGTCTCGCTTCCACACGCATTCCACATTATCCCCCCCCACCACACACACACGCACACACACTTATACACCCTCATAAGGTGAGCTTGTCTCTTACTTGCATGTTTCCAGACACACAGTTTAATGGCTCATTAATAATCGTATCAACACAGCCAACGGCTTCACTTAGAGCTAAACGCTGACTCGCTCGGATCACTGCTTTCACGTTAATTAAAGTTAAAACCCACAGTGTTTGTGCACACACTTCCTCACTGCGGCATGTTTCAGCTCCTGGGGCAGTGTGGCATTATCTACACAGGCTTACAATGAATGAGGACTGTTTCTGAGTAACCCTGCCGGACAGTCACAAGGAACAAAGTCCTCGTTTTGAGCACATCATCAGGTTAGGAGCGGCACGTGAGGATTTGCATGAAGAGCTTCTGCTAAGATTAAAAAAAGAAAAGAAAAAAAAGTCGGACTTGACATATTTGACTTTGCAAACTGCAAAGCCACAGGAGGATCAAACGCAGTCAATAAAAGAAACTTTTTAAGAACGCACACACACATATACACACATCAATAAACTGCCTCCCGCAGCATCTTGGCCTGGCTTAACACACACACACACACATACACAGTTGGAGTAAATGAAGTGGCAGCATTTTCTGCACTATTGTAGATGTATTCAAGCTGTTCTTTCATTGGCTGAAAGAGCACAGCGAGGGATGAAGCACCTCATCACATCCTAACGTCAAATTCTAGAATAGAAAACAGGAGAAGCAGTGTTATGCACTTCATCTTGTAGGTCATTCTGATGTGTGTTTGTGTGTGTGAGTGTGTTAGATATGATGTCAGAAAGCAGGGGTCGGGAACCTTTTTTCAGCAAAGAGCCATTTCTGAGTTTTTTGGCAAATGCATTTTTTAAAGAGTGAGTAGTCTGCTTAACGTTACTCTGCTTGTGCCTTCTGGAATAACTACTGCCGAGCAGGTGACATCACATCTCGTATGATGTAAGAGCTAGAGATGACCTATGATGACGTGTGTAGATCTAGTAGTGGTGTCTCATTTTCTAGGGAAATATTTTCATCTCTACTCTTTCACACTCTGTTTCAAAGACCAAGGCGTAGGTGTATAAAATAGAATTGGGCATTGTTTTGACTGAAATTGTGCAACAAACTACAGTAACATTCATTCATTCTTTCAATGTCTGAACTGGAACGTTGTTCAATCTACCCTATTTGCATCTTTGTTTGAGTGGATGAATATTAAAATTGGAGACCAATTTGTTTTTTTATGGACAGCAAGCTGCAGAAATGCAATATATTGTTGCCTAGATCACACAGCAACAAACTGTAGGTACTGTAAATATCTTGGTAGATATAAATCGCCAAGAATGTCCAATATGGACCAAAATTAAAATAACAAAAATGTCTGAAAGGTCAGCTTCTGTGGTCTAATAACACTTATCAACGTCAACATGACTGAGAGCAGCACTTTATCATGAGACGTGTACCAAACCAAACAGCTACCAGAATCACAAGAATAAACATTTCGAATTAAAGAAATATGTGACAATTGAGGGAGGAGTTCAATAATTTACAAGATTTTATGTGGGTTAGAACTACAGTTACATGAAGCATTGTGTATGTTACATTTAAATTAAAAATCGTGGAGAAATATAAAACATTTAATTGGTTGTGTTTACAGAAACAATGCATAGATTTATACTTCAAGGTGCTGTACAGTATGTAAGTTTTTGACTCTTCTAGAGCATAACAATTCTATAATGTGTTTGCAGATATTTAAAAAAACATGCTAAGTGAACATTCTTGTTTATCTGAAAAACGATGCTGAGGTCAGATATTCTGCTTTGAAAATGTGTTTTCCATGCCGGAACGCTGTCTTTGTTTTGGTCATTTAAACCTGCCCAATAACAGTTTAGCTAGTTATATTTCAGCACCCCGGGTTGCCTTGCTGGAAAACAGCATATTTCATTCATCATTCAGAAAGGCTCTGAAAGCATGCGTGACCGAAATGCGACCTCCAGTGGACAGTAGCAGACCCCGAAATGAGATGCGAACTCAGTTCCACATAAAGTGGTTATTAATTAGCATATAATATAAATATTACGAGCATAAACATAGGTGTGCGGGTTACATTGTAATCACATGTCCTAACAACACACTACATGACGAGATGTGCAGTTATAAGCAATTTGGCTGTTTGCACCAGACGAAACATGACAGAAATGTAAATACAGCCATACAGAAGCACAGAATATGCATGCACTAAGAAAATGGTAAGGTTTATAATCTTATTAATATTAATATATTATAATCTTATTAATTGCCATGCTTGCTAAACATGTTTAAGTATTCTAAGAGTGAGGTAGCCTGAGTCAATTACATCAGTAATTGCTCTCTGTGACTGCAAGAAGTTTCTGTACAGCTTTTTCTGCATGCACTCTACTGAACATGATTGTTTTAAAAATAAGGTGAATTAATGCAAACAGATGGGTTCAAGAAAAGCATGAGCAACCAATTAACAACTTCAGAGCCCACAACAGGTTAATCAAATATTGTAAAAAAATCTGAAAAACGAATTACGTTTTGAATGAATGAAAGTAGGGTTGGGTCAATCAATAGACAATGCCATCATCCATTGCCAATGGCAGACAGACATCACGATGCTGAGCCGGCATTGCGATCCTCCGCCCCACCACAGTCAAAAACCCACTTGCGAAAAATACACACACGGCCCTGTTTACACTAATACGTCTTAGTTTTAAAATGGTATTTTAAAATGAAAACGATCTACATCCACACTGGTGTTTCATCCAGCATTTCTGAACAGCCCTCCGTCCACACTATACCACTGAAAATGCACATCATGTGACCACACACACACACACACACACACGTGCTGAGCTCCAGGCAGTCAGCGGGTGCTTTAAGCAAAAAAAACCCTGAGAGCAGTGCACAACGGACAGTTTATCAAGAATATACCGCTGGATCGCATCTATCAGGTACCGTGTCACAGCATCAGTACACTGTACACATGCATTCACGCTTGTACTTAGTAATTTTAGTGAAAACCTCAGATACTGTTGGTTGGTTGGTGTTGGTTGTGCACCTATTTTACCAACCAAGTTTGTCGAAGCCATTATAGCAACACAGATCATTCTGCCTATTCATGCCAGTGTCCCGCAGAAAAAGTGATTGACAGGTGGTAATTTATGATTTGGTTATGGGTAAAACGAAGACCATGCAGGTCAGGTAGTTGAAATGGTAGGCTACAAATATTTAATTTGTTATGAATTATTTAATCATTTATAAATAATTAATGCTGCCTATGACAACAATGTAACCGTCCATCGCGATGTTTCACATTAGACATCATAAGATGCCAAATTGGTCGACATCGCCCAACCCTAATTGAAAGCTGTTTTCATCATACTAAATAAAGCATATAGTGAAGTTTAATGTTTATCCGTCAAAACCAGTCAGGTTACTAATAGTGTGAATGCTGCCAGTCAAACCCTAAAACAAACCTTGAAACCAACCTTGTTGCGTTTTGACTGAAACAGGTATAAAACAAAGACATCTAGAAAACAAAAACAGGACCTGATGCCACAAAATGCAACCATAAAACAGTCAGAATGATCAAGCATACCTGTTTTTTTTTTTTTGTTATAGTTGTAATGTTGACTATTACGGCTTACAGAAGTTGAAAGCACATCTCTTTGCAACTAAATAAGAGGAGTTTACAGTGCTATTTTGATTATTTTACACATTTTATAAGCTCTTCAGCTTTTAAGCTCACAGCTACATGCGCACATAAATGTATGTTATGTACGCACATAAAACTTGTTTAGATTGTTTAGCCCAGCACACACCATTGTTATGGATGTTCAGCAAGTTCCACATCAAAAATATTATTTGTAAAAGTTGTTTATTCGTGTTGTATCTTTAGGTTCGGTCTTAAAAAATACCAGTCTTGCTCAGTACAACACACACTGGCTAAATTAAAGCTTATGCTCAAGAACTAAAAATGCCAACTTCCATAAAGTGGTAAGGGCAAAATCAGGCATGCAATGATGCCTCGGGACATCACGTGTTTTATATGCAGGCCTACACGACATCTGTGCCCGCAGAACTCCAAGTAATTGAAGCAGCTGCCATTCACAAAGTTTTACACATACTCTGCCACTTACGTGTTGCTTTATTGGATACATGAGCTAACTTGATTATGCTTGCAGCTACCAATAAGATGGTACACAGAATTTTTTTAAAAGAAGATGCATTAAAAAAAATAAAAATAAAGTTATTTATGTAGAGATGCATCATCTCCACAATGAATTCAAAAACTATGCTTACATCTGAGATTTGCAGCAGATTTCAGGATACTCTTTGACTTCAGGCCTGCTTTAAAACAGACAGTGTTTCCCCATGGGATACTCAACTTACCCCAAAGTGAATGAGTGAGAGAGACACATTGAAACACAGAGGATTGATTGCGACTAGTCTTTAGACATGAAAATCTTTAGTCTTTTAGTCTTTGGACATGAAAAGCTAGAGGAGGCTTTGCCCCTACTACATTAACTCTTTACTAGCCTGAAGACACACACCAAGAGAATACACAATGCAGATTATCAGACACAGATCTCAGAGCCCAATGTTATGTGACTGATTCACATTCACTAAAGCTGATCCTTTTCCTGTTTCTGAAGATTTCCATCTCTCTTATCAGAAGAGTCATCAGACCAGACCTGCAAACATAACATTTAAATCCTGCCCAAGGCAGACTGAACTACTGCAGTAAGGAAACACTTAAAATAACCCAACAGCACTGGCCGCTGTACAACCACTGCAGGACCAATTTTAACATTTCAGTACAAAAATCACATTTTCTTAAGGAAACTCACTATATGATTGCTAGAGAGCTTACTAATGCATCTTGGGTGCTTTTAAATCTCACAAGCTGGGGTCTTTAACTACTTATCAATTTATAAATGCAAAATACTTTAACCTAAACATGAAAATACACTCATCGGCCACTTTATTAGGCACACCTTACTAGTACCAGGTTGCCGTCAGAACTGCCTTAATCTTTTGTGGCATAGATTCAATAAGGTACTGGAAATATTCCTCAGGGATTTTGATCCATATTGACATGATAGCATTACACAGTTGCTGCAGATTTGTCGGCTGCACATCCATGATGAGAATCTCCCTTTCAACCACATACCAAAGCTGCTCTATTGGATTGAGATATGGTGACCGTGGAGGCCATTTGAGTACAGTGAGATCAATATCATGTTCAAGAACCTAGTCTGAGATGCTTTGGTGATGAGGTGCTTTATGACATGGCACGTTATCCTGCTGGATGTAGCCATCAGAAGATGGGTACACCGTGGTTATAAAGGGATGGACATGGTCAGCCACAATACTCAGGTAGGCTGTGACATTGACACGATGCTCAATTAGTACTAATGGGCCCAAAATGTGCCAAGAAAATATCCCCCACACCATTACACCATCACCACCAGCCTGAACCATTGATAGAAGGCAGGATGGATCCATGTAGTCATGTTGTTGACGCCAAATTCTGACCCTACCATCCGAATGCTGCAGCAGAAATCGAGACTCACCAGGCATTATTATTTTTTTCTTTTCAATCTTCTATTGTCCAATTTTGGTACGCCTGTGTGAATTGTTGCCTCAGTTTCCGGTTTTTAACTGACCAGTGGCACCTGGTGTGGTTTTCTGCTGCTGTAGCCCATCCGCCTCAAGGTTGGACATGTTGTGAGTTCAGAGATGCTCTTCTGCATACCTCGGTTATAACATTTCCATCCGCTCAAACCAGTCTGGCCATTCTCCTCTGACATCAACAAGGCATTTGCGCCCACAGAAAAGGATGTTTACTCTTTTTCTGACCATTCTCTGTAAACTCTAGAGATAGTTGACTGAATTGAAATTAGCAATAACGAGCAGTTGGACAGGTGTACCTAATAAAGTGGCCAGTGAGTGTATCTGTGTTAACACTTGATTACGTATATGCATCTTGACCCTAACCAAGTGTTTTGGCAAATATCATGGCCACAGATTTAAATGCAATATTAAACTTCCGCTAGCAAACGAGTTGTATTTGTTTCAATAATCTGGGTTGTGTCATTTAGAGATGTACCACATATTGGCTGCCATATTGATATCAGCTGATAAATGCTTTTTCTTTACATTTTATTGTTATTGGCCCCCAATAATAAAATCGTATGATATACTGAAGCAAAACAGTTCGGATTACTTCTGCTGCTTATTGTCAAATACAATAAATGTAATTTAATAAAAATACACAAAAAGAGTTATATTGTGAAATGACCCCAAACTTTTGAACGTCAGCGTAAATTTATCCAGAACATTCATTGACACTTTGAATGTTCTCACTGGAAGCCTTATGGCATTACCGAATGAACTGAGGAGACTCTAAGCCTCAACTGATTGGCTGAGAAAGTGTCAAAAAAGGACACGAGTACAAAATGAAAATCTGACCTCACAGAAGGAAAGGAGAAAAGAAGAGTTCACAAGGCCTCGCTGCTGTTTTAATCTGAATCACCTCACATCTGTCCAGCCTGAGGGGCTTGTTTCCCCTAAAGTTCTCACAGGCCTATACAGATGTTAGTAGGCAGGAAAATGTGTCTTGCTGATTCTATTGGTCCAGTCTGAACTTGCTGACATACTTTCATGCATAAACATACAGTTAACTGCAACCGATTAGATAGCTTCTCACATGCATTCACTTTGTCAACTCAAATTCACTCCAGATTTGACTTCATCCATATGTCTTTTATGAGACAGGGTCAGGGCCTTCTCTATACCTGCAGTGTGTGTTTGCAGATCTCATTTTACTTCTGACCTTTCAGTCCTGTCAGAATGCAGAACAATAACCAATCTGTCTGACACACACACACACACACACACACACACACACACACACACACACACATCATTAAGTTCACAGAGGGCGTTTAATGGGCAGTGTGTAGCAGACGTGTGTGTTTGTTGTTAATGAACAGTTGTCGGAAATGATGCTCTAAAACAATGTAGTGCCTATATCCCAGTGGAAAAAAACACCTTAGGGCTTCATCTAGTTGTGCATGTCTCTCATTTCCATTTGACCCTCCATGCATAAACACTAGGGCATGTATAATGGTTAATGTGGCAAAAATGTAAACTATGATGAACCTGCACTGATGGGGTTTAACTTTCTCTCTAATACAGGTCTGAACATGTCTGCTCTGGTGTAAAACTCCTGACACATGGTTTTGTCATGGGTTTATGGCCATTGAAGCTGAACTGAACCGACTTTGGCCGCATACCTGAGCATGAGTCTTTCCCGCCGGTAGCTGATGACATCATTCAGGAGTCTACAAGCATTCGAAGAAGGAAAAAAAAGAAACGCGGGAAAGTTTTCCAGCAGCCGTGTACGGGGTCTGTTATTACCATTTTTGGGCAGACTCGCTCCCTGACAAGCCCAGCCCAAACCGCAGAGGATTCCAGCACTCGTTTTCTTTTTCCTCCCCGTTTCCAAAGGGGAGGAAAAGAGAGTGGGAGCGACAAATGTTGCACTCATATTTCAAATAGTTTTTAAACTTCTGTGCAAAAAATAATAAAAATCACATCCGAGAGATTTGTAAAAACACTCCCCTCCCCCAACTAATTGTCTACCGGAATGCATTTAACTGAGCTGGCATCCGAGAACCGGTTCTTGACCAGGACCGTTACACATACCGGAAACTTGACTCTCTTCTAATGACTCTCGGTTCTGTCAACCGCTATTTCTTCTACCGATAAACACTGAATGACGTACCTAAACAGTCTAACTGTTTTCTGGTAAATACTGTACACCGTAACACCATTACCGAGTCTAGGAATCAATCCAATTCCCGAACGAACCAGACCAGTAGTGATTCCAAACCACATAGCAAATTCTGATTCTCGAACAAACAACTCCTTTGAACAAATCATGTTAGTGAACCAAAAAGAATTGTGACTCGTTACAAAATTATTTTGACTCGCTACTGAACCGCAAATTATTACTTTGATCATTAAACGAACACGATAACTTATGCAACTTTTAGTAACTCGCTGTTCACGTGACAACGACGTGTAGTTAAAATACACAAGTTATGTTCTGTATTTACAAGAAACAAACAAATATACCAATATTGCAAAACCAAAATGATTATATTCAAGCCCTTGCTGCATCTATTCTGTTGTAATGAGAATTACCTCATTATTTGGCAACCAACAGCTGAGGACTGTGAGTGCAATACAATTGCAGTTCTTGTTTCAAGAGACAGTTCCTCGTATAATTGTAATCGTTAAGGGGAATCGGAACCAGAATGATGATCGACTATGGGTCACACGTTAAATCGTAACAGCGTAAATAAAGCCAGCTCGTGCTCTCGGCGCGCGCCCGCAGCGGATCATATGAGCCGCATCCACGGAGCAGAGGCTGCTGTCTCTGACATCTGTTGCGCGCGGTGAGCAGAAGCGGTGGGCGCTCGGTGTCCGGTGATCAGGGTCCGGATCGGTTGACTTGGGGGCGGGCCGTGATAACACTCAAATGAATGGAGAGACAGAAGAAAGAATAGGAACATGCGCAATTCCGCAACAGATGTTTCTCAAGTTTCTTATAACGTAAGCTGATAGCTTGAGAATATGTAAAGATGCCGTATAATCTATAAGATAAACCAATAGGAAATACAAAATATAAAGTGATTAATCCATGCGTCGCACTGCAAAAGTCTATTTCACCAGCAGCCACACAACTCATGAAACCGCATGAGTTGTGGGCCTTTAAATCGTTTCGACAATGCATTTTACTGCTGGTTTGCAAACGGACTCTTTGCACCTTTAGCCGGTGGTGTGGAAAGATTATAGCGCATACCTTTCGCTGCTGTTTCTCCCAGGCGGGGTCAAGCAGCATATCCCGGTCCCAGTCATCTTCCTGCTGCATGTAGTCGTTCTCTCCTCCATCATATTGATGGTGATGGTGATGTTGTTGATGGTGGTGGTGATCCATTCTGAACGGCTGTCCCCTTCTCTCTCCGGTCCTCCGGTCTCTCTCTCTCTCTCTCCCACAGAGCGCTGCAGTAAACACTCCCGTGCGCACTTAAAAACGATGAGCACGAAACTAACGTCACTGCCTGGTTTTTCTGCCCCGTTCACTCACCAAAGTCCGTATCTCCTCGTCTTTCTAGCTCTGTCCGTTTTTTCACCGCCGCTATCCAGAGTGGCGAGTAGGCAGAACCTCCAGCACGAGCATCGGCAGCAAAAACTTCACAGTAACGGAGAAAAAAATAAAAAGGACGCCGCAGGGCGTCTGATTGGCTAGTACGCAAAGCTTTAAAGCCCGCCTACTATTGTGTGACTGGCTAACATCGCTGTCTGTAATAGATTTGGTGTACAGTGTTTTCTGCATGGACGCAATTAAAAGGAAAGCTATATTTGTTGTATAAATTTTAATTATATTGTGCAGGTGTGTTGGCATTCATTTTTTTAAATATAAAACTAATGTTCTTTTAATTCTTGCTATTAAAGTTCTTTAATGATTTACTGCCCTCAAAGAGACCACACCCTTGCTTGTTTCATCTCACCGTGTCTCAGGTAACAGCGGTTTTTGGTTGGAGGGTGTTGGTGGGGGATACAAAACTACATAGAAGATCCAGGAAAACTCACATTTGTAGCCTACCACCAAATAGGAAGTGGGTTTCTGGCTAAACCGGTCAGTCACCTTTGATTGACAACAGACCTCATCCAGTGTATGATGGTCAAGCTTGTTTTTGGAACATGGTTGTTAAATGGATAGTTCACCCCACCCAAAATTAATTTGTTATTAATTTACTCGCCCTCAGGCCAAGATATGTGACTTTTTTTCTTCAGTGGGAAAACACAGATATGAACAAATTTAACTCACATGTTGTGCTTAAGAAAAAAGCCACCTACATCTTGGATTGCCTGAGGCAGAGAAAATCAGCAGAACACTTATATTTTGGGGTGGACTATGCCTTTGTCAGGCATAATAACCAGCTTACACCAGCTAAAAAGCATGTTCCAAATGCCTGCTACTATCTTGGGCTGGAGTTTGCCAACAGGGTAATAAGCCTATGAAACTTTAACACCATTATAAATTATGAGAATAGATGAAAGTGGAAGCTCCTGCTGTGCCAGATCAAAGCCATATGTGGTCAGGCCTTTATAAAGAAGTCTGCCGAGACAGGCAGAGGATATCCCTCATATTCATCACATCTAACTGCAGCAAGAATCACTGTGAAGTTGAAGATGATGAGATTTCCTTCTTTAATTCTTTGTGGTTATTTCTGGAACCGGGTTGAAATGATTAGTTCTGTTTATTCATGGCATGTCTGACACGCCATTGTGTGACGCAAACATATGTTCGCCTTGTGAGTATCTGATGCTCTGCATTGGCTGAACAAGGGTCAACGGTTCATGTGATTCATTGCCATGGATATCTTTTTGTTTCTTTTTGCGCATCTACAAGGTCACTTGGCATAATTATTCATGTTTTAAAATAAATTAGATCAATGCCTAAGGAACACTCAATAGAAAAATGTTTACTTAATATGGATTGGAATTGCCAGCTTCAATTTTTTATTTTAGGTATAAATAATTAATTAATTTTCTTTTCGGCTTAGTCCCTTTATTAACCTAAGGTCGCCACAGCGTAATAAACCGCCAACTCATCCAGCACATGTTTTACACAGCGGATGCCCTTCCAGCTGCAACCCATCACTAGGAAACATCCACACACACACATACACTAGACAATTTAGCTTACCCAATTCACATGTAGTCTTAGGACTTTGGGGTGAAACCGGAGCACCTGGAAGAAACCCACGCCAACACAGGGAGAACATGCAACTCCACACAGAAATGCCAACTGACCCAGCCGAGGCTCGAACCAGCAACCTTCTTGCTGTGAGGCGATCGTGCCCACTGCGCCACCATGACACCTTATTTTAGGTATAATATACGTTACAAAATATGGATATAAAAGACCACTTGAAAATTCTCAGTTACTTGGATTAAATAAGTATGAGTTTGAGTAAAATGTACTTTTTTTAAAGAAATGTGATTATTTAATAAAAATAATTGATTCAATAAAACTATGAAAATACAATAAAAAAAGTTGAATAGGAGGGTGTATGACCATTTTGGGAGGACTCAGTGGCATCGAAAATACCACAGAACATTATACATATTCAATGACATCTATATTACAAATAAGTAGCTACTCACATTTTACATTTGTCAGAGCTGTCAAACTGAACAATGTTACTTAACATCCCAAATGCATGGCATCAGTTCAAAAGTCCACCTCCTCTCTCAAACCTCCAGACCAACATTCCGAAGAAGGCTGCAGTTTGGGACTAAATGCCTCTGCCATGTAGGGTAAACCCCCTCTTGCTGGACAGAAGTTCCCCTCTGAACAATGCCAGAAGCTGCCCTTCTCTGACACAATCAACACAATCAACGTGCCATCTTATAATAGACCTTCACTGTTTCTAAACTAATATTTATATCTATCAATCAATCGATATTTATTTATCCTATCTATCTATCTATCTATCTATCTATCTATCTATCTATCTATCTATCTATCTATCTATCTATCTATCTATCTATCTATCTATCT
>CAIGQZ010001313.1:4857005-4877214 GCA_903798205.1 Danio tinwini | reverse complement strand
TAGATAGATAGATAGATAGATAGATAGATAGATAGATAGATAGATAGCTTTTCATCTCTGGCATTATAGTCAGAAAACTGGCAACTGGTGTATGATCTAATATGATTTAATGAAATATTTGCACATGTCTGGGGTAGGGAGGATTTAAAAATATTTTTTTTTAATTCTCTCATGCTTACCAAGGCTGCATTTCTTTAATTATAAAAAAAATAGTTTATTTCAAGTTTTGGATTAATATTAATCAGGGTTTTTTTTTATCATATCATAACTTTTATTTAATGCCATGTCAGCTTCATTGGCAATCTTCATGGCAAAACCAATTTATAATAATACAAATGTAATAAATACAATAAATATCAAACAAAGTCAAACAAACAAAAAGTTGTATGAACCCTTTTCACAAGACTGTTATGACAGGTTTAACGGTCCTAATAATTTTAAATCTTTGAAAGTTTTTAATATTTTGATAAAAAAAAAAACGTCTGAACATTTATGAATGTATTATAACATCAGCGTCAAATTACAGAAAAGAATTACCGCTTATGTGAGGTGTTTCTAATGCAGCGTCTATGGGGCTGAGAGTAAATTTGACATTATTCTCTCTTTTGGCTGCCGCCATCAGTCTGACACTATTTTTTCCTTTTTCTGAAAGTCTTGATAACACCTTTGTGGAGTTTGACACCTATGACACCTGCTACTGAGTAACTTGGAAACGTGAAAAGGGTCTATTACATCAGACTTTTAAAATTATTATAAGATATGATAAATGTTGGATTTTTTTTACCTTACTCAAAGCTTTTGAATGGTAATAAATTTGTTGTTGTTGTTGTCTTTATGTACACTTATCGGCCATTTTATAAGGTACACCTGTCCAATGGCTCGTTACCACAAATCAGCCAATCACATGGCAGCAACTCAAGTCATTTATATCCATGTCATAAGGCGCGAATCATCTTAGACTGGTTTCTTAAACATGACAATGATTTCACTGTACTCAAATGTCCTCTACAGTCACCAGATCTCAATCCAATAGAGCACCTTTGAAATGTGGTGGAATGGGAGATTCACATCATGCATGCGTAGCCAACAAATCTGCAGCAACTGCGTGATGCTATCATGTCAATATGGACCAAAATCTCTGAGGAATATTTCCAGTACCTTGTTGAATCTATGCCATGAAGGATTAAGGCAGTTCTGAAGGCAAAAGGGGGTCCAACAAGGTACTAGTAAGGTGTACCTAATAAAGTGGCCGGTGAGTGTAGAATAGTTCAGACAGTGTTGAACACACTCCTCTAACCTGATCTCGGTCGCCAGCGAAGCAGCAGCTCTTCATAGTGCAGGAGTTGAAGTAGCCCTGGTTATCAAACTGGAAGCTGGGCAGGCGAGAGTGGAGCTCATAGAGGACGGGTGGCAGACGTCTGCGCAGAGCCAGCAGCTGTGTCCCCGTGCTGTTAAAGCGAACACTCATGGCACTCTGAAGAGACAAACTGCCTCCATACCGCAACAGAGAACTGCAGCACAGACACACAGAGACACATGAACACACAGCAAAGCAATTTTATACAAAAGACCATGAATAAGATTCAGTGATTTTAAGGAGATCCTGTTTACTGTCACCAGTGGACATTTTTTACACAAGTTCTGCTGCCCTCTGGTGGCCAGGCAGAATAGCAGATTATATAGCAGTGTATTATAATAGAGCAGGCCTTGTTACTTCCATCACAGTGCACATTTGGACTTAAAAATGATTCTGATTATGCAACAGAAGTCAAATATGTTTGTATAATGATAATAAGCTTTAGATTTGGACACTGTTCCTAGTAGTCAACTGTGCTACTTTCATATTCTTCTTAGTCTCTGGAGTTTCACATATAATTAAAGAATTTAAATTCATAATTTCTATATATATTTATTTACATATTTGGTTAGAAGCTTTGATGTCCAATTAACCAGGTTATTAGCTCAAAAGAAACTCTTTTAGGTTTAATTGAATGCCCTGATAATCATCATTTTGCAATAATAAATAATTTGCTGTACATTAGGGCTGCACAATATTGGAAAAAAACTGACATTGCAATATTTTCTTTTACTGTAATATATTGCATTGGGCTGCATGGTGGCCCAGTGAGTAGCACGTTCGCCTCACAGTAAGAAGGTCGCTGGTTCGAGCCTCAGCTGGGTCAGTTGGTGTTTCTGTGTGGAGTTTGCATGTACTCCATGTGTTCAAGTGGGTTTCCTCCGGGTGCTCCGGTTTCCCCCACAAGTCCAAAGACATGCGCTATAGGTGAATTGGGTAGGCTAAATTGTCCATAGTGTATGTGTGTGAATGAGTGTGTATGAATGTTTCCCAGAGATGGGTTGCAGCTGGAAGGGCATTCGCTGCGTAAAACATATGTTGGATAAGATGGTGGTTCATTCCGCTGTGGCGACCCCAGATTAATAAAGGTACTAAGCTGAAAATAAATAAATAAATGAATGAATAAATATATTGCGCTATAAATACAATTTTATCAGATGACTTGAATAGTTCTTTTGTAAAGAATTGATTGGGATGATTTTGTAGGTCAGCATAAAATATAACAAATTTTTTAAGAATAGTTAAACAAAACAAGATATAAATGAAATAAACAATTTGTAATTTTCTGAGAATCAAAAAGTTTCCAGGAACAGAAATTAAATAAAATTGTATTGTTTTAACTGTGTCAATAATTATACACTACCTGACAAAAGTCTTGTCGCCTATCAAAGTTTTAGAAACAACAAATAATAATTTATTCATCTGCAATGGCAAAGAAAGCGTTCTTGCAGGACTCCCAGAGTTCAAGATTCTCTGGATTCATCTTCAACGCCTCCTCCATCTTACCCCAGACATGCTCAATAATGTTCATGTCTGGTGACTGGGCTGGCCAATCCTGGAGCACCTTGATCTTCTTTGCTTTCAGGAACTTTGATGTGGAGGCTGATGTATGAGAAGGAGGGCTATCCTGCTGAAGAATTTGCCCTCTCCTGTGATTTGTAATGTAATGTAATAGGCAGCACAAATGTCTTGAATCCTCAGGCTATTGATGTTGCCATCCACTCTGCAGATCTCTCGCACGCCCCCCACACTGAATGTAACCCCAAACCATGATTTTTTCTTTACCAAGTTTGATTGATTTCTGTGAGAATCTTGGGGGTCCATGCAGGTTCCAATAGGTCTTCTGCAGTATTTCAAAAATCAAAGACAATTAATCATATTTCACTTAAGGACCCCACTATCCTGTAATGACTATTGCAGATTCACACATTGCGATCTAGATGCTGAAACAATGTATTGTGCAGCCCTACTGTACAATAATGCTATCAAATTAGACTGCTCTATTTCAGTTGGATTTACACTACTGTTTGATGTTGGAAATATTTTATTAATGTTTCTGAAAGAAGATTTTTGATGGTCATATCAAGGCTAATTTAGTTTGGTCATAAAAACTATGTATCATCAAACAATATTATTATTAAAACATTATTTTAGCATTTTAATATAAAAAATATAATGTAATTTATTCATGTGATATCAAAGGTGATTTTAAAAAGTATCATTGTTTTAGGTGTTATTCAAAAAATGAGCAATGTGAGCTAACAAAATCATATGGTATATGATCTTGGGGACTTTAACTTTTGCCAATTATTGCAAACCATTTAGCATAAGCCATTTTTACTTTGGCTAATTGCCTTTTTTTTTTTTTTTAATAAATGATTGTCCACAGTATCCAAACTTAAAACTGACAGCCAAAGCAATTTCTTTTTAATTTTATATAACAACATTTTCATTAATGTCATATATTATGAGAGTTTTGAAATGGAATGACTTTGTGAAAGCACTGCGATTTGATAATTAGTCTGCAAAAAAGACTTGTCAGCAATCAAAACAATGTTTTTCCTTTAAAAGAAATAAGTTAAAAAGCTGTATGAAAAATTGTGTAAGTTTTTTCAAGACTGGTCTCCATTTCACCTGCGGGGTTTGCGGATATCCCATAGTCCCACTCCCTCTTTAGAGTTTGCAGTGGCCAGAAGACGAGGCTCGACAGGGTTAAACATTACGCTGTGAAATGCTGAAGGGTAGTTGGCCAAGCAGAACGGTTCTAGAACACACAACACATACACAAACAAATGGCAGATAAAAGATATTACAAAGAACATACAGTTGAAGTCAGAATTATTAGCCCCCCTTTGAATTTTTTTGTTTTTTAAATATTTGCCAAATGATGTTTAACAGAGCAAAGTAATTCACAGTATGTCTGAAAATATTTTTTCTTTCTAAAAAAGTCTTATTTATTTTATTTTGGCTAGAACAAATACAGTTTTTAATTTTTTAAGAATCATTTTAAGGTAAAAATTAATAGCCCTTTTAAGCTTAATTTTTTGCCGATAGTCTACAGAACAAACCAAGGTTATACAATAACTTACCACCCTAACCTGCTTAGTTAACCTAATTAACCTAGTTAAGCCTTTAAATGTCACTTTAAGCTGTATAGAAGTGTCTTGAAAAATATCTAGTCAAATATTATTTACTGTCATCATGGCAAAGATAAAATAAATCAGTTATTAGAAATGAGTTATTAAAACTATTATGTTCAGAAATGTGTTTAAAAAATCTTCTCTCCGTTAAACAGAAATTGGGGAAAAAATAAACAAGGGGTCTAATAATTCTGACTTCAACTGTATATTTATGTGCAGCACAGAGGCGCAATGGGTAGCACAATCGCCTTACAGCAAGAAGGTCGCTGGTTCGAGCCACGGCTGGGTCAGTTGACATTTCTGTGTGAAATTTACATGTTTTCCCTGTGTTGGCATGGGTTTCCTTTGGGTGCTCCGGTTTCCCCGACAAGTCCAAAAATATGCTATGCTTTTACTATCAAAACATCTTGTGATGATAATTTCAATATTTGATATTACACCGCAATCCTTATGTTTTTATAAAAGTAAGGAAAATGGGATTGCCTTTGCTACGCTTCTAGCTTGTAGGTTAATACTGCTCAAATGGAAAGAAAGATCATCTTCAACCTTTAAACAATGGCTTATAGACCTTTTACACCATATGACCTTAGAAAAAATACAACGTTTTATAAAAGGATGTACTAATATTTTAAATTACTTAGCAACCTGGTTTAGCTTAGAAGAACCACCTTCAGTTATTTCATGTTTTTCTTTTTTTTATAATTTTGTCATTACAAATAAATAAATAACATTTTTATCATATATAATTTTATAAAACTTAAATGTATGTGGGTGTGATGAAATCTGTTGTGGGTTTCAAGGGTTTAAAAAAAAAACTATCTGCACTGTACATTTCATGTCCGACAAGTATGTTCAATAACACATGTCATGTCAATATCACATATCTCCAAAAGTCTTCTTTTAATACCACAAAAAATATTAAAGACTACTTTTATCCATACACATCTAGTATCCTGTATGTGTCATTAAAGCGATCCATCCTAAAAAATAAACTAGCACACGTGTACCTCCATGTGGTGGTTCTCTGGTATCCCAAATAAGAACTCGTCCATCATCAGAGGAGCTGGCAAAGACGTTATCATTAACCGGACTGACAGACAGACCATACACAGCGTCATCATGTAAGAAGACATTGAGCGTCTCGCCACGTTCCACGTCATGCAGAATCACCTGCTCATCATTTCCTGTACAAATAAACAGAATGAGTTCACATTAGGTTTCCCCTCTAGGGGAGATAACTCTGAAATGACATAAGCAGGCCAACAGCATCATCAAGCACTGCACTGAAGATGACCTAATTGACGATTATGATTATGGAAATGGAATGTGAAAATATAATTTATGAGACTGAACTGCGAGACAATGCCTCAGAAAATGGCAACAGGTAAAGAGTGCTATTATTAGCCTACTTCTGGATGTGCCAGTGTTTCATATAGCCTACATTAGAACACAAATTGTGTTCTTAGAACTAGGCTGCACAATATGGCAAAAGTATTATCTCGATAACTGTATATCCAAAATACATATCTCAGACGTGTCATAAATTACATATATTTGATGCATTTGTTGCTTATCTAAACTTGACCAATCATATAACTATATTTAGCCCCACCTCCCCAGTAGTTACTGTTCTGCTATTAACTG
Source organism: Danio tinwini (assembly GCA_903798205.1). Taxonomy (NCBI): domain Eukaryota; kingdom Metazoa; phylum Chordata; class Actinopteri; order Cypriniformes; family Danionidae; genus Danio; species Danio tinwini. The sequence continues at coordinate 4,871,073 of CAIGQZ010001313.1, read as the reverse complement.
GAGCGACCCAAAGGCAAACCCAGAGCTGAAAATTAATACTTATGGCGGGTGTCAAGACAAGTGAGGAAAATGACAACAGCCAATCATTCACCAGAGTCAGAACAGGTTTTTATTAATTCATAGGCTGCATCTGAAATTTCCTACTTCTCAAGTATGTACTACATTTGAATTTAAATTTACTTCCTGACCATTAGAAAAGTACATTCTATATAGTGTAAATGAGAGTATGGATGGAATTTGGTCGCACTACATCCATTTTGTCACACCATTTGTCATTATCACATGACCTACCTGCATGAGTTGTGTGACTCCCATTCAAGAATTCTCTAGTGTGGCATCATGGGATAGCATATAGCCTATCAGATGTAGACTTCAAAATCTCGCTGGAAGTAGTAAGTCATCCGGGTACTTCTCGCATACTGCTTTTCGTATACTATGAATTTGGACATACTACTCAGCTCACATAATGTTTTTCACATACTATATGGTATGAAAGTATGCAATTTCAGACACAGCCATAGTGTTTTAAAGACTAAATGTTTGGTCTGGATTAGAATTAATTAGATCTGAAAAAAATATTTTACCTGCTTATTGTAATATTATTAAATAAATAAAAGATTTTAAATCATAGCTAATAAAATAGCATTTTTTTAGGAAAATGTTATATCAGAAGATACATCTTTATAGCAATACTCAATAACATAGCATATTTTTCCAGTATTGTACAATTGTAATTGTAGTTAATGTGAAAAAGCCCTTCTCTTGATTCAGCAGTATGGTGAATCTGAGCAGCTGTGTGTTGTACCTCCTGAGAAAACACGCTTGTTGGTGCTGTCAAACGCCAGGCAGAAGATGTTGGACAGGTGCTCCCCCTTCAGCTTCATTGGTTTTGCCCGTGAGTGTATTGCTTTCTCCATGTGCCACAGCAACACCCTGCGGTCATCTCCACCTACAACAGAAAACACATCAACAGATTCACAAGAGGAACAAACTCTCTAGTGTATAAATGCATACAATCTGGCTGTGGTACATTATGTAAAAAGTCTGGGAAGCTTTTGGAATTTTTTAAACGGAACAAACTTATATACCTTCTTCTGATTTGCAACAGCAGATGCTATATATATATATATATATATATATATATATATATATATATATATATATAGAAAAATTAAAGAGACCACATGACAAAGTTTCTCTGGATTTACAATGTATAGTTAAGTTTTAGTAAAACTTATATTATGTTTTGTTCTTTAAACTTCTCATGAACTTTGTTTCAAATTTAAAATGGAAAATGTTCTCATAACATTTGTGATTGTCTGACGAATATTTATTTTCTATATTAAAAATGCTCAAAATTATGAAACTTAAGATTAGGAAGAATTATTGAGTTACTCTAAGATTTTTTTTAATAAGATCTATACCTAATAAATTGAGACTTTTCAAGTGGTCTACTATTATTCTTACTGCACATTATTTTCTGTATATTTTATAAATAACCACTTTAATCTTGTCATTTTAAATTTTTTATTGCTTTTACTAAAATGAGCAATTGGGAGACCTGCAAAAAATACTTCCAAGGTTTCTACAGGTTATATCAAGTCAAATTTAAGACATTTTTAAACCATAATGAATGAAATTTCTGACTTAAACGAGACTAAACGCTAAAGATTTTGTTAATGGCCATAACCTTAAAAAAAACCTTAAAAACAAATGCTATTGAAAGGAAGATAATTAAACCACATTAATAAGTAAATAGAGTTAATAAATAAACATTTCTTAAAACCTTTATTAAAATATACTGTTAGTGCTCGGATGTGTGTTGGCCCAGTTGGGTAAAGCTTTACGAAGAAATAAGAAAATGAAGACCCGTTCAAAATAATTTAAGACCTACAACACAATACTTCAGTGGATTTAAGACATTTAAGACCCTGCAGATACCTTTTACCTCATCAAGATGCATTACTGACAAATGTAATCCAATCAGTAGACCAGGGTCTGATCTTAGGTCACTGTGGCATATAAATAAAAGTCTGAGTCGACTGGAAAACAGCACATTTATATCTAATGAAAGAGATTCAGGTGACTGCCTCGTGCTAAACCAGTGTCAAGTTTCCATCACCATTTTAATGATGTGGAGAATATCTGCAGACATGCGTGTTATATATAACTGACCACATAGGGATGCATTACATAGGCCTGTCACAATAATCAATATATCGACTTAAATCGCATAACACATGGAAATTGTGATGCAATATATATATATATATGTATATATATATATATATATAGCCCATACATAAAACCACTATATCTCTATTGGATGTGTCAGTATTGTTAAAAAAAACACTATAGTATTTACTATAAACTACTTCAGTATATTTTCATGTGGGTGTCTGACAACTAAAAATAGATCTGATAGCAGATATCACAGCCTCTGTTACTTTTTACCTTGCACTTTTTTTGTTAACATTTATTAACATTATTAATTTATTTAGGATATACATTTTCAAATTCTGATTCCAATCCCTAATTATTACATAGTTAAAATTACAATAATTAAATGAAATATTCTTAAGACTTAAATATTGGGTGTTCTTGCATTGTGATGATATAATATTGTCATTCTGGCATTATATAATGATTGGCATAAAATGGTCTTAATATGACAATAATATTGTTTATCGCAATATATTTTGGTGCAATATATCGTACAACAAATAATAGATCTCGTGACAGGTCTAGCATTACATTGATCAAAAGCGACAGCATATTTTTACTTCTGATTAATTTAATTGATCTACATTATGTAAACATGTATAGTAGAATCATAATGTTACAGAAGCTTTCTATATAAAATAAACATTGTACGTTTGAGCTTTCTATTTATGAAAAGAAAAATTAATTATAATAATAAAATGCCTAATGCAAGTGAAAACACATGAAGACAGAAATAAAACCTCAACCAGGAATGAACATGCGAAGCCAAACAAATCAGCAACAGCCGCAACCAATTAATGAGTCAGCAAGAGAGAGAGTACAACAGAAACGGTCTCATAAAAATAGTCTGAAATGTCTAGAGTGGGCATTAAAGGGAAACCATTATGCAAAAATCACCTTCATAAGGGGTTTGAAGTCAGACGTGTGCAACAGTGTGTGAATATAACCAGCCTCTAAAAGGTAAAAAAAATCTATTTTTTTTTTATAATTACACTTCCCCACGCCTATAATTCCCCACGCCTTCGTGTGCTTTTTTTTTTACCCACTGGAAGGGGTAAGCGGGTCTGTGACCAGCGCTTTTTTCAGCTGCAGGCCGGATGGCTGCCTGCCCTTGCCGGACTATATCTACATCCCCTGTTCCAATTCCTGTTGCGATGTTTTGTCTTGTCTATGTGTTTATGTGCTGCCGGGGCTTTTTTAATCCCTGGTCTCACTCTGCCCTAAATTAAGAGCAGGGTAAGAGGGAGTTTTTTTTGCCTATCTTTCCTTATGTATCTTACTTCCTTTTTCTAAATAATACCTCCCGCTGACTTGTCTTCCCCTGAAATGTTTGTGTATGGTCAGGGGGGGTCCAATTTCGCTATAGGTCAGTGTATGTGAATACATGGAAGTATATGTGACAAATAAATAGCACATCATCATATAAACAGCCTGCACAAACACTTTGATTGACATTTTCCCTTTGTGCACGTCATCAGAGGAGGAAAGCCCCTCCCATTAGTTGCTATATCTCCCTCATTAACATAGACAGCCCTTTAAAAAGCAGCCGTACGCTGTACCTATGAATTTATTTTTTAAAAGTGGGATGGGAGCACAATCTCGTTTGAATTTAAAGCGACAGTCACCCTAACAGCACAATTTGGATCAAAGCCTAAAATGGGCAGTTTCAAAGAGATATAAAATATAATTTATGGGGTATTTTGAGGTGAAACTACACATACTCTAGGGACATCAGAGATTTATTTAAAATTTTGTAAACAGGAGCATAATATGTCCACTTTAAAAAGGCAGCACAAAGGTGGATATAAGCTGACAAGGTTTGCTTACAGTGAAGACCTAGAACATGTGTAGTAGTGTTCATCAAAATGATACTTGTGCTTCTAGATCAGGCATGGACAAACTTGATCTTCGAGGGCCAGTGAACCTGTACATTTCACTTATCAAACATACCTGAACAAACTAATCAGTGTTTACTAGAAAGCTACAAGCAGGTTTGTTTGATTAGTGTTAAAGCAAAACTATGCAGGACACCAGCGCTCCATGATCAAGATTGCCCGTGCCTGTCTTAGATGCTGCAACCTTCAGTATATAAAAACATTAGCTGCGTCTGAAAGCTTAGGCAGACGACTTGCTGCCCTTATCAGTAGACCGACACAAAATCTGCACACATCATTCAATTTATTAACTCATGTAAATGTGTGTAAATATATATATTTTTTAAATTCTAATTTCAGTATTATTATTAATATTATTAAATCATACGCAAACAATTAGATATGCATAATTTGTAAAGTAATATTTACTGTCTTTTAGTGGATGTATTATTTGAGACCTGCTAGCTTTGTTGACCAAACATTCATTCATTAATTTTCTTTTCAGCTTAGTCCCTTTATTAATCTGGGGTCGCCACAGCGGAATGAACCGCCAACTTATCCAGCATATGTTTTACGCAGCGGATGCCCTTCCAGCCGCAACCCATCACTGGGAAACATTCACACTCATACACTACAGTCAATTTCCCTGTACCACAGGTCTTTGGACTGTAAGGGAAACCGGAGCACCCGGAGGAAACCCACGCAAACACGGGGAAAACATGCAAACTTCAAAGAGAAAGACCAACTGACCCAGCCTAGGCTCAAACCAGCGACCTTCTTTATGTGAAGCGAACATGCTACCCACTGCACCACCACGTAGCCTGTTTACCAAAGAAATGGTTCTAATTGTAGTTCTGAAAATCAACTCTGGAAAACTGGACTGATTGGAAAACTGGAATGGATTATTATTAACCTTAAATTAAAATAAAGTTAGTTTTTTATTTTATGTGTTCATTTTCAGCTTCTACACTCTCAAAATCAATCTGCATAAATCCACAGATTTGTAAAAAAACAAAGTCATAGCAAAAAAGGTTGATATCAGGCAGTGACTCTGAAGGCAGCGTTTCTCCATAAAAACACATCACAAAACTGATTTCTCTTGTGATAACTAAGGCAGTGGTTCCCAAAGTGGGGGACACGGGATAATGACGGGCTCGCTTGGTGATTTCCAAAAAAATAAATAAATAAATAAAAAAAATAAAAAAATTATAATAAAAAAAAAAAATCGAATCAATTTTAATAAACTATCAAATTCTATCCATAACCCACAGAAGATGAAAATAGATTATCTCCACAGCAATAGCATCCTTTGCAACGGATTGATTTTACGGCACCAGCCTAAACTTTCTTTAGCACTCAAATACATAAAAAAAATAAATACAGGCGACTGATCATGGAGGATGATCTTCAAGTGGTGGTGTCCAAAATTAAACCCAAAAATTGACTTGTTCTGTAAAAATTGTGCAGATCAGTCTCATTAGGTGAGGTTAATATTAAATTAAACAAATAAATAAATGACAAAAAAAACATTATATCATTGTTAGACTTTTGTACTTTTTGTGTTGTCAATACGCTCATGTTTATATGGACTTATTGGTGTGTGTGTGTGCTGTTGCATTCAACATTTGTATGTTTATAACCACCTCTGAAAATAGTGGGGGTTGTGAGTCAATGGCATTATTATTTTAGGGTTCGTGGGCTAAAACGTTTGGGAAACCCTGAATTAAGGCAGTATTTGCTTACTACAACACTAAACGCTCACCACAAATTCAATCAAATGTTAAAAAGTCAAAAACTTCTTTTTTTTAACACACAAAAATGACACCTAAGTGGTTCTTTGAAATGCCATGTTTATTCTTTTTAGCTCAACAGTTAGAAATGAAAACCACAAGATTGTGGGATATTGAAGGCAGCAGAAGGACACCACTATGCACTGCTGTCTTCGAAATTCAATCATAAGGAGGAACGTCCTGACAGGAAGTGAAAAGAATGAAAATAGGAAAAAATAGTCTGGATTCAGATGTGCATTGATGCTTTTCTACCTTGGAATGCTGCTTACAAAGGCACAATTTTAGATTTATCAAGCAGTGTAAATAAGCAATATTAGCATATGTTTTAAGTTTGCGCCAAATCATACATCATTGTGCAACAGCTAGCTCATGCTTCAGACTGCCCAGAACACAGTCAGGACCATTAGCTGAAGCTGTGGTTTAATAAGGTAAAAATGTTTAGTTTCTTGTCTGACTCTTTCACTTCAAAAGAACTCAATGTATCGTCAAAAGCCACACACATGCATCTTATTTTGCCTGTATATGTTTCTTTGACTCTCAAAGTTCTGGTAGACACCGAGTTTATTTTATGAAACACCAAGGATCACAATTTGAGCTAAGAGTCTTCTATTAGTTTTATTTATCAACCATATATACATATTGTGTGGGGATGACAAAATTAAACAGTATTTTTTCATTATCTTGGTGGTTTTTAATGAGCATATATGGGTTCAATTCTCCACTGTTTTCACATACAGCTACTGTTTGTTTGTTGAATGGGATTTTTCCACACTGGTGAGTAGTTCCAAAGCAGTTAGATTTATTTATTTGCTTCTGTTGAATACAAAAGAAGATATTTTGAAGAATGTTGGAAACCGGTAACCATTGACTTCTATAGTATATGTTCTCCCTACTATGCATGTCAATGGTTACAGGTTTCTAATATTCTTCAATATATATATATTTGTTTGCAAATCAAGGGTGAGTGAACAATGGCAGACTTATTTATTTTTGGGTGAACTAAGCCTTTAACGGTTTCTCCTTGAAGTACAAATTGGTTGATGTCCCATTTGTCTAGTATCTAATTAAACTTCAAACTAAGAAAATTTAAATATTAGTGATTTTTGATAATACCACGACAAAGCTTGTTACATGATGTCAACATGATGAAGCCCATATCTGTGAGTGCCCCACTTCATGCAGACTATAAAGAAGCATTTTCTAGAAGACTGATCTTTATCTCAAGCGTAACATGAAATGCACTATAACCTAGTACTGATATTACTCAGGTCTGAAACTTACAACAGCGTTTATATCTATTTACAGAACATTATCCCTCTCTTTTAGTGTGCAAAACATAGAAGCATAAAACCATGACTAATTAATATTGAGGTAAAGTTGGTTTTATATTCACACATTCAGACTTTCTCCTTGATAATTTAATTTCAGAAGACTCTTCTTTGCAAATTCTGTATGGTGAAATCATATTAGCAGCTAATGACTATCGAAATGCATCATTGTTCACAGTCAATAAATATCAATACATAGTGCTAATGTTGTTTTCAAGTCATACTTGCATGCGATTTCAGATTGAATATTCAAAGTAGCATGGTAAACAATATAGGGAGCGCTTCACAAGTTGTCACTGAATGAATGTGCAAATTAAAACTAACTTTACCTCAATAAAATTAAGCTGTCAAAAATCATTCTGAACTCAAGTCAAAGGCTTCATTTGTCAAATGAGGTAAAGTTGGTTTCATATTTGCACATTTGCCCAGTGACAACTTGTGACACGCTCCCTACATTGTTTTGTTGAAACTGCATGTAAACATGACTTTAAAACAACATTAGTTCTATTTAATTGTTGTACTTTGATAGTCATTGGCTGCTATGATTTCATCATTTAGAATTTGCAAAGAAGACTATTCTGACATTATATTATTAAGGAGAATGTCCAAACGTGCAAATACGTGCAAAACTAATGTCTCCCCAATACGCTTATTGAGGTAAAGTTGTTTTATATTGGCCTATTTGTTCCGTTACAACTTGTGACATGCTCCACATATTGTTTACTAAGCTACTTATGAATGTTCCGTCAGAAATTACATGCAATTATGACTTAAAAACAACACTAGCAACATTTATTTGACTGTGAACAATGCTGTAGCCTACGTTGATAGTCATTGACTGCTAATTTAATTTCACCATTTAGAATTTGCAACAAAAAAAAAAAGACTACTGAAATTATATTATGAAGAAGAAAGTCCAAATCTGTGAATATACTGTAAATCCTACTTTACACCAATTTGCTTATTAAAGTAAAGTTGGCTTTACATTGGCACATTGGTCCAGTGACAACTTGTGACACGCTCCCTACATTGTTTACCATGGTACTTTGAATATTTGGTCTGAAATCGCATGTAAACATGACTTAAAAACAACATTAGCACTATTTATTTGACTGTGAACAATGTTGTACTTTGATAGTCATTGGATGCTAATATGATTTCACCATTTAGAATTTGCAGAGAAGACTTTTCTGAAATTATATTATGATAATGAAGGAGAGTGCAAATATTAATAATAATTATATTAATATATTATATTTATAGTGTGCTTTTCTCAGGCCCAGAGTGCTACAAGGCAAACAAAGCAGAACAATAAAAACAGAAAAAGAAAGACCACAAAAAACAATAAAATATGAACGATTCAATACAATTGAATGATTAATTAACAAAAATAATCAATCTAGGTTAAAAACAATGGTAAAAAGGCTAGTCTTGAGAAGTTTCTTAAAACAGTCCAGAGAAGCGGCATTCCTGATGCTTATGGGTAGGCCATTCCATAGCTTAGGCGCACTGTACGAAAAAGTACACCACCCATAGTCTTTGGTTTACAGTATGGCTGATACAGCAAAAGTCCAGATGAAAAACGAAAACTGCGGGTGGGAGTGGCCAGAGTTACCAGGTCACAGATGTAATCAGGTGCTAGCCCATGCACTTCTTTATATGTTAAAATCAGAGTCTTAAATTCAATACGTGACTTAACAGAAAGCCAGTTGCTGAAGTACAGGAGTGATATGTTGGTGCGAGGAAGTATGTGTCAAAACCCGTGCAGCAGAATTTTTTATGTACTGTAAACGTCTCAGAGTTTGCTGCTAGGCCCCCGAACAGTGAGTTACAGAAATCAAGATGTGATGTGATAAAGGCATGGATGAGCCTTTCCGCATCAGGCCGTGATAGAAAATGTCTAATCTGTACAATGTTATGTAGGTGAATAGTCATTTAATAGTCATTGGATGCTAATATGATTTTACCATTTAGAATTAGCAATTAAGACTTTTCTGAAATTATATTAAGGAGAAAGTCCAAATCAGTGAATATAAAACCAACTTTACCCCAATACGCTTATTGAAGTAAAGTTGTCTTTATATTCGCACATTCGTCCAGTGACAACTTGTGACATGCTCCCTATATTGTTTACCATGTTTTTTTTGGAATATTTCTTCTGAAATCGCATGTAAACATGACTTGAAAACAACATTAGCACTATTTATTTGACTGTGAACAATGTTGTACTTTGATAGTCATTGGATGCTAATATGATTTTACTATTTAGAATTTGCAAATAAGACTTTTCTGAAATTAGATTATAAGGGTGAAAGTCCAAATCTGTGAGTATAAAACCAACTTTACCTCAATATGCTTGAGATAAAGTTGGTTTTAAATTGACACATTCGTCCAGTGACAACATGTGACATGCTCCTCTAAAACCACATACATGTATAACTTCAAAACAACATTAGCACTATTCATTTGACTGTAAACTATGTTGTACTTTGATAGTCATTGGCTGCTAATGTAATTTTACCATTTCGAGTTAGCAAAGAAGACTTTTTCTGAAATTTTATTATATTAAGGAGAAAGTCCAAATGTGCATATACAAAACCAACTTCAGCCCTATACGCTTATTGAGGTAAAGTTGGTTTCATATTGGTAGATCTGTCCAGTGACAACTTGTGACATTGTTTACCATGGTACTTTGAAATATTTGGTCTGAAATCGTATGTAAACATGACTTGAAAACAACATTGGCACTATTAATTGGACTGTGAACAATGTTGAACTTTGATAGTCATTGGCTGCTAACATGATTTCAAAGAAGACTTTTCTGAAATTATATTATTAAGGAGAAAGTCCAAACGTGCGAACATAAAAACCAACTTTACCCCAATACGCTTCCGTTAGCAACCGCTACCCGCCGCTGACCCACATTCAGGGAGAACCGGAGGATCTTACCGGACACCAGCCACTGGCCTCCATTGTTGGAGAACTCGATGGCGTTGACGCAGCCGAAGTGTCCGAGCATGTCCTTCTTGTAAAGGCTGGAGCAGCCGGACAGTCTGCGGCGCTGGAACTCCTCCTTCAGTTGCGGGTGTCCGTCGATCGTCCTGCGGGAGAGAAACCCGACGGCGCTCCGCATGCCGCAGCCCCGCGCCTCCTTCATCTCTCCGCCACAAAATGAGTGTCGACGCCGCCACTAGAGTGTCCCGGCCGGCATGGGCTTGAGCTCGGGTCTGGTTCGGTGGACTGTAGCTCGGCTGGATTGACTACTTTTTACATGTTTGCTCGGTAAAGCGTGAAAGTGCGCAGCAAAAACAGAGGCTTGTTTAGAGTCCCACCGACCGCCGGCACTTCCTGCTCCGGTGCACGGGTGATGACGTCACGAGAAGAGATCGCTTTAAGTTCATTGTAGCAAAAAATAACATTATTTATGAAAATTGATAGAAAGATTTCCGAGTGATTGTATATGATATACCACTATTGTGTTTTTGCAAATCTCAAATAAAAAATATATATTTAGAATAAATATGAAAAATATATTAAAAGACTCATCTTAAGCTCCAAAATACTATGATCTGATCTGGAAACTTTATTTCAAGACACTAGATAACAATTTTATTAATTTAAAATACAGTTTTTTTTCATCTTGTCTTGGCCCATATATTTATAAAGGGTTTCATGTTAACTGCAGGATTTGTTTATCATATTATTTTAATATATATATATATATATATATGTAATGTTTATATAATACTTTTCATAATATTTTACTAATATTAATATAACTTTATTATAAAAATAAAAAAGTTAAACATTGTTAAAGGCCTCTTTTTACTTTTCATTAACATACTTTCTCAAAAGATGACATAAGTTAAATTCACACTCGCCGGCCACTTTATTAGGTACACCTTACTAGTACCGAGTTGAACCTACTTTTGCCTTCAGAACTGCCTTAATCCTTCGAGGCATAGATTCAACAAGGTACTGGAAATATTCCTGAGATTTTGGTCCGTATTGACATGATATGATCACACAGTTGCTGCAGATCTGTCGGCTGCACATTCATGACGTGAATCGCTTGTTACACCACATCCCAAAGATGCTCTATTGGATTGAGGATCTGGTGATGGTGGAGGCCATTTGAGTACAGTGAACTCATTGTCATGTTTAAGAAACCAGTCTGAGATGATTCGCGCTTTATGACATGGTGCGTTATCCTGCTGGAAATAGCCATCAGAAGACAGGTACACTGTGGTCATAAAGGGATGGACATGCTCAGCAACAATACTCAGGTAGGCTGTGGCGTTGACACAATGCTCAATTGGTACTAATGGGCTCAAAGCATGCCAAGAAAATATCCAGAACTGCCACTCACTGGATTTTTTTTCTTTTTCAAATCATTCTTTGTAAACCCTAGAGATGGTTGTGCATGAAAATCCCAGTAGATCAGCAGTTTCTGAAATATTCAGACCAGCCCGTCTGGCTCCAACAAAAATGTCACATTCAAAGTCACTTAAATCACCTTTCTTTTTTCATTCTGATGCTCGGTTTGAACTGCAGCAGATCGTCTTGACCATGTCTACATGCCTAAATGCATTGAGTTGCTGCCATGTGATTGGCTGATTAAAAATTTGCGTTAATCAGTTGGACAGGTGTACCTAATAAAGTGGCCAGTGAGTATATATTTATTGAAACTTTATGTTTCCAAAGTTTTGTTCAGTTATCCAAATGCAATTCAAGTTGCCAACATCGGTTTAACATTCACTCTAAAAGACAAATCACAAGCACAAGCAGAAAAAAGCCTCTTAGTCTGTGTAGTTTTATTAAATTCCAGTTAAGGAATTACAGTGGTAGTATTTTTTCACCTTTTCCCTACAAATACAAATTTATCTGAGTAATCCCCCATAACTGGAGTGGAACATTTAAATTAAAAAGCTAAAATTTTTTTAAATTACATTTTTTATATATATAAAAACAACTAATACTAGTGGCAGGTATACATTTAAACGGCAAACAGACAGTTGTCGAGCACAGCTTTAACTATAGGCTGATATCACCCTTACATACTGTATAATATGATAACTTATGAACCTCTGACAATCTGAACAAGCATGAAATATGTCCTTTTAATTGCACCAAACCTCCGCTGACCATAAACAGAGCAACACTGACATCATTGCACAGCTTTGCCACTTAATCATGACAAGTGCGAGTTGAATTATGGATGATTCTTCTTTCATGTGTTGAATTTGACATAGGTTGGCTTTCTAAGAAGCAAGAGAGGCACGATATAATTTGATTTAGATCTAGTTTATATGAGTAACGAGGACTAAACTACCTCACGATCCCGCAAAGCAGAGACTAAGAGAAGGTTCAGCACCTCTTTAAAAGGCCTTTTGAATAGTACATGTCTAATATGTTAATAACACTGAGACGTGAGGATCTACACGTGTTCATGTCATCTACAGGCAGGTAGAAGCATACAGGCTGAGGAAAACACTGTTAGTGTTATGCTACTAATCTGGAAAGATTTAGATATAGCGATGTTCAGGTTTGCAGCTCCTTTGTTTAGTGTTCATGAAAGCATCTGCTGGCCATATTTCACCCCAAAATCAGAAGAATATATTTATATATATGAATTGTGACAAATTAAAGTGTCACTTTATTTTTGCTTGGCTTAAGTTTGCTTTTTGTTCTTCTCAAACTTGATTTTGAAAGTGGTTCATTTGGTCTTATAAACTAACACTAAACTATTTTTGCAGTATTTATTATCCCATGTTTCAGTGTTATTTTTGACAGCAAATTTTCATTTAGTTTTAGTCTTAGTCTTTTGACAAAAATTCCATTTTAATTTGTCATATTTTAGTCTTCTGTATCATTTAAGGTTTAGTCTAGTTTTAGTTGACTAAATCTACTCTAGATTTAGTTGACTGCAATATATTTGGTTTAATTTAAGTGTAATTTTATTAAAATATTGTATACACTTATTTATACAAAATATTCTAACTTAAAATTTATTTCCAATGAAGACCAAAAATTAGATATGCATTGTTTATTTATATCATAAGCAATGTGTAAAATTATGTCTCTGCAATCAATCCACATGTAAAAACAGCAGCCTACTGAAAATGCAGGATTGTGCAATTATTTAGCAAAACCTTCATTTTAATATGGTAAACTATTAGTCTTTTTTACCAGTCTGTTTCAAGCCATTAAATCTTTGAAAGGGCTTAAAATAGTTAAAGTCCACTTTGCAATGTCAGTGTACCAAGCTTTACTCTTGTAGTTGGTGTTACAGTAGTTGGTGCTCAGCTATAGCACTGATTAAATAAGTATGTATTAGTATAATAAATTAGTATGCATATATATATATAAATGTCAAAGTAATGACATCTGACTGGCAAATGATAATGTGTTACACTCAATCACATTCTCATCTCGTTTTTATTAGTCAAATATCTGTTTATTTTTATTATAGTTGTCGTCATCATTACTTAATTTTTATTTAGTTTTCATAGTTTTTGTCGTGACGAACAAGTTATGACGAAAACTTTTTGTCAACGAAATTAACAGGTTTATTTATAAGTTTGTTTATTTGTATTCCATTAATGTTAATCTCTACAACTTGAAACATAAACCATGTACATAATTTAAAACATATATATGTATTAAAGCAAACTGATATTATTTTATAGTATAAAATATATAATTTTAGTATAAGCTGTTTAATTCTCTGATTGTGATGACATTTTCATGTTACAGTATGTACACACACACACACAAACACACACACACACACTCACACTCACACTCACACACACACACACACACACACACACACACACACACACACACACAC
>CAIGQZ010001313.1:4790374-4803032 GCA_903798205.1 Danio tinwini | reverse complement strand
ATGAATGAATGAATGAATGAATGAATGAATGAATGAATGAATGAATGGCAAAAGTTAGAAAATCTACAAAAAATTGATTGTTTTGAAAGTGACTTGCTAGACCAAGCTACGACTTGACTTGAGTCCGACGAAAATTGACTTGACTTGCTTGCGATTTAATGATTATGACTCTAGACATGTTTGTGACTTACATGTGACACGTGTGACTTACTCCCACCTCTGTTATGTAGTACAGTAAAATAAGGCGTCCTGTCCAGATGTGACTTTTTCATATTGCCATCAAATACAGACATATTTCAACCCATTACACACTGATATATTTCTTGTTAGTCACACACAGATCCACAAATATGACATTCTGCATTGTTAAACAGTCAACACGCAATAATTATAATGACTGTCATTTTAAATATTGGTAATGATTATGTATGAGATAGATGAAAGATAGTAAAAGCTGTAATTAACGAGACCACAACCAAACACAACATGAAACAATGGCCACAAACACATTTCTGTCCTGTTTTCTCAGAACAAAGACTGATTATTTCAGCTTGTGTGGTGTGTGAACCACGTCCCTCTTTACACACACACACAAACCAAACTCCTTTAATAACTACATATAACCTCCTATAAGGTTCTAAGTAGCTTCGCTGACCTCTCACAGTAGACTAGAGACTGAGTTAAAGATAAACCGTGTCTCACTTCACTCAGCTGGACATAAACTCAATCTCAGCTCCATTACAGATAGCGTGTGTGTGTGTGTGTGTGTGTGTGTGTATGTCTGTGTCTGTGTGTGTGTGTGTGTGTGTATGTGTGTGTGTGTGTGTGTGTGTTTTCTCAGGCAGATGCTGCAGAGGCTCTGGAAGCAGTAGGGAATTAGCCCAAAATCAATTTGATTCCTATATCTGGACAGAAAGGCTGTACTCGGGTTACAGGCTCATCTACTGTAACTGTACATCTGAAAGGACAGAGCTGCTGCTGCTGTTGCTGCTGCTGCTGAGGGCTGAAATCATGCTCAGGTTACGAGTCTGCACTGAACAGCAGGATTAGCTGATGTGTTGGAGGACATATGAGAGCTCACAATATCACAGTGGATTTACGCCCTTACAACTGAAGCATGCAGCACTACAAACCTTTACAGGAGACAATGGTCAGAGCATTAATAGAAATACCATATAGTTCATGCCAAATATCATGATTTGACCCTTTTTTTTGTACAGAATAAATAGCAGAAAACAAAATAGCTTTTTAAATTTGATTGAACAATTGTATTTTTAATTGATTTGTAATTAAAAATAAATACATTTTTAAATAAAAAAGTAATTAAATATCTTTATTTAATTAATGTAATTTAATTTACTAAAACCTTGAGATTACATCACAATAAGTACCAAAAATATATTTGAATAATGTCACAAATCAACAAGTGTATTAAAAATAAATAATAGATTAGAATTTTTCGATTTAGATATTTCGATTTAAATTTATTACATTTTCATTTTATTACATATTTTTATTACATTTTAATTTTAATTTAATACATTTTATTTTCATTTATTTAATTAAATTTTAATTTTCATCCATTTTATTTATTTTAATTTACCAAATCCTTGAAATTACATCACAAGAAATACCTAAAATATATCTGAATAATGGCACAAATCTAAAAATGTATTAACAATAAATAAATCATTTTTTAAATGTTTTAGATATTTGGATTTAATTTATTATATTTTAAATAAATTTACTAGATTTTATTTTAATTAATTTTATTTTTATCTATTTTATTTTAATTTAATTGACCAAATCCTTGAGATAATGCCACAAATCTAAAAATTGTTTTACATTTTTTTAGATATTTGGATTTAATTTATTATAGTTCAATTTATTACATTTTCATTTTATTACATTTTATTTTATTACATTTTATTTTATTACATTTTATTTTTATTTAATACATTTTATTTTCATTTATTTTATTTTCATTTTCATCTATTTTCTTTTATTTTAATTTACCAAATCCTTGAGATTACTTTAAAAGAAATACCTAAAATATATCTGAATAATGCCACAAATTTAAAGGACAGGTCAGGGTTGCACCAGCTGTTTGTAGGTTCTTTCTTAAACTAGAATGTAAAATCCACACTAGAAGTTTAGTAACTACTAGCTAGTTTGGAACTAAATTTGTTTTTGCTTCGGTTGCACCACATGTTCTTAAGGCAAAGCATAGTTAGAAGGCCGTAAGCTCTCCGTAAAGTCATGCGTAGTCGAATGATGTAATATCATATAAAAGCATTTAAATCGTTAATCTAATGCATCTGCAATTAATGCATCTATATATAACTGTCCTATGAAAAAGAAATGACAAATTAAATTTTTATAGTACTTTCTATTGCCGTCAGTCACTATAACAGATGCACACACCTACATTGTGAACTGTGAATGCATGTTAAATACACATGAAGTTATGGAAACAATAAACTTGTTTTTTGTTTATATAAATCCTACACATGAAAGAGAAAAAGCAGGGAGAAGAACACAAAACACTCATTGAAGAAAAATTCAACTCCTTTCACAAACCAAAAAAAAAGTGAGATTTGGGAGGAAATAAAGGCTGTGAGTAGAGGAAGATCATTCTTCATTATTATGGTGAGCTCCTCAATGTAAACTAATCTCAGCGTCATCTCTTTTCTACCGTTATACATGGGGGGAGGCTGCAGTAAATATTTTAGTAGGAACGTAGCATTACGTTTAAACTAAGTTCAGTGGAGCAACACACAAATATTTAGTAGTGTGTAAATTGTAACTTAGTGTCCCTGAAAGTCACTACTAGGCTATGTTTTAACTTACGCACTGCTGGTGCATCTGATGTACAGTTTTTACGCCACTAGCAGCAGGAAATGAAATTGTTTACAACTGCAAATTTTAGAAACTGTTGAAAACTGAAATTGTATGAATCAGACCCTTATCACAAAACATTAATGAACAACACATTTCAATGGTCATCACCATCTGAAATCCACAAAAGTTTTTAATATTTAGATGTTTTTAAAAAACTTAAGTACATTTATAAAGTTATTAAATGCATTGATTATTAAGTCTAGTATTTATCCTTAACTGTGCACACTGCGGTTTTGTAATATTGTTTTAAATTAGAACACACTGCTGCGGTCCTGTACTGGTACTGTATACGGTTTATGCTTTGCTTATTACTGTGTATGCAACTTGTTCTGAACGTTTGTTTGTTTTTTATTTAAACAAAAATTTAATCATAATAAAGTTATCCGATTTGTATTATATCATCTGCATCAAATTACAAAAAAGTAGCTAATACTAATGTGGACAGTAAAATTGACACACTTCTGTCTTCTAGCTGCCTTTATCAGTCTCACATAATTAAGTTCCTTTTTCTGAAAGTTGTGAAAACATAATCATGGAGTTCGTTTTTTTATTTGAGGAAATTATCATGACTTCTGCTGCTGAAAAACCAGGAAATGTAAAAATGGTCTATATTACTATATATTTAAATACATTTCATTGCTATTGATGATAAAATTACACATCATTTCCTGTATTTATGTATTTTCTGTTGAAACAGGAAGTTTGGATACAACATAAAGAAATATACAAACTGGGGTTGTCACAATACTGAATTTCAGTACCAATAGGTACTGTAAATTATAAAAACATGCATTTTCCTCTAACATTTGAGCGCTGTTAAGGATTTTACCACAGTCTTGGACATGTGAAAGATTAGTAACAACATTGGCTTTGATGCACTGTTAGATTTTTATTTTTTCTTCTTAATTTACTGTTGGTGGCTGTTTTTGCCCCATTGACTTCCATTATAACCACGTTTGATGGTGCACAAATACACAGTCTTTGTTTTTGTTTACTCCATGTAGTTCTGAGAGCTGAGATGCATATTTAGATTTTCTCAGACACATCAAGGTAAGTCCACAAAGATCACTTTCAGAGTCTCACATGCTCAGACACACATACACAAACTTTAATTTGCTGTTATACTCCATATAAACTGCAGAAACTAAGCTTTTTTTGCACAGGCCCATTTAAAGGGTTAATGGTGCCCACTGAAGATTAACAGTATAAATTACAAATTTGACCTCTTCCCAACAGGGAAAAGAGGTTTATATGGTGTCATGGTTTGTAATCAAAAAAAGTTGGTTATAATGGAAGTCAATGGGGCAAAAACAACCACAAACAGTAAATAAGGGAGAAAAATGAAAATCAACCAAAAACAAATGCATTAAAGGCCAAAGTTGTTACTAATGTTGGGATTAATGTCCAAGACTTTGATAAAAGGTAAAAAAATATCCAGTCCACAACTTTTTTATATTGAAAATACATCACTGTGTGTGTGTTTTTTTTTACCAAATCAGTGACATCATTTATGATTTTGGCAATTAAAGAGTTAAAATCCTATAATTTTCTAGGCAATTTAGTACTTTTGATCAGGACTGAGGTTGATGGAACAGATTTATGCAAAAAAATTTGAAGAAAATATTTCTCTGATGCATTTTTACAGCAGTTTAAATTAGTGCATAACAAAAGGGTAGTACATTTGCCCAGAGTGTATTGTTGGGTTCTTTAAAATTTTTTAAAGCGTTTTCTAAAAATATGTGTCAAAATAAGATTGGTCACCAAAAATTATTCTGCTGAAACACAGTAAAAGTTATGGCCAAATTAGGACTCAAAAATCACCCCAGAGTGGATCAAAACATACCCGACAGCACATAAGGGTTAAACACCGCTAATTTGCTATTGTGTTCACATGCTCAACATAAAATGACTGTGATTGGCCATGAAGGTCATCAGTTCACTGAACTCACCGCTGTTTACTGAGCATAACCACAGATATAGAGACACTGGAGCATTTCGAAGTCACGTCGATCAGCTGGTTTGTCTGTGAGCTGACATACGAACGATCCGCTGATGAATTGCAGCTTTTAAACGCTCCAGTGTTTCTGTATCTGTGGTTATGCTCAGTAAACAGCGGTGAGTTCGGGGAACTAATGACCTTCATGGTCAATCACGGTCATTTCTGTTGAGCACCTGAACACAATGGCAAATCATCGCTGTTTAAGTACACGATCAACATTGCTTAAATGCTAGCGGAAAAAGGATGCATTTAAAAATGACAGTATCGTGACAACACTAATACAAGCAAATAAATAAAAATAGGGATTTTCACGTGTAAGAGACACAATATTGCTACTTAGCCAAATATGGTGTGAGAGGGCGGGGCATTTACATTTTAGAAAACGATGATTGGACAAA
This sequence comes from Danio tinwini, assembly GCA_903798205.1. NCBI lineage: Eukaryota > Metazoa > Chordata > Actinopteri > Cypriniformes > Danionidae > Danio > Danio tinwini. The sequence continues at coordinate 4,797,734 of CAIGQZ010001313.1, read as the reverse complement.
TAGTGGCGCAGTGCAGGATGAGTCATCAATATTTAGGGGTCAATTTCCTGTCAGAGGCTACAAAGTTCAATGGCACACCATCACTCTGTTCACTAGTTAGATGAGGCAGAGCATTTTAAAACTAACACGTGTGGACTAAAACAACAAACCCATTTGGATTTCACTGTTTATGTTTGCCTTCCAAGCAAGTAAGGTTTTAAAGGGCTATGCTGGAATGGTGTGTATGTGATCTCATCTGAACGACCGTCCAAATATCCTGCATGTGTCTGAAAGTCTGTAAACTCTGGAGAGCTGACCTACATTTACTTCTGGAAGCTAAAAACACAGATTCACACACTGTTCTAATAAGGGCAACTTGGTCCTAATTATCGCAATTTCAAAGCCTTGTACACTCCTTAGTTTAACTGACGGAGGACACAAACACACACACACACACACACAAACACACACACACACACATACAAACACAAAAGCAGTATCTATAATTTCATGATTAGTCTATGATTTATCTAAATAATCAAAAACATGACTGGTAGACAGGTAAAATGCAAACACACAGATTCGGATTGGGTTAGAAAGATGAAATTGCATGCAATATTATAAAAAAAATAAAATAAATGTGATAGACTATAATGATGTCCACAGATTTGTGTTACTAAACACAAGGTCAGATGTTCTGGTTTCCTTTGAAGCACTAGATGTTCTTTGGATCATTCTCAAAACAAAAAAGCTAAACAATATGGATCACAAACACCGTTTCACTGTTCAAATACTAAAACAGCTCATTTTAAATAACAAAACGTCACATTTTCTGTAAAATAACACACAACTGACTATGTCTCACTGTGTCAAAACTGTATTGTTGATAAAAAACAGATAAATCTCTGCTTAGTGCAAAGATCACAGCGTTTACATCAAAATCATTCAGAAATAATGTGAAAGTAATGTAAAACAGGTATCCAATAAGCCTAAATTGAGCTAATTGTTTACAAGCATCAAACATGGGACATTTAAGTCAACTCGACCTCATATGGTGATCATATTTTTTTGAAAACTGGCAAACAGAAATAATGATGAAAGCCAAATATTAAATTTAATGAATCATGGATTATCATGTGTGTGTGTGGGGGGGGGAAGAGAGTGGTTGAAGAGGGTGGGGATACTAGAGAGCATTTGATTGGTTATGATTTGATGAGAAACTGAAGTGTTAGGTGATGTGAATAAAACCGTTGGTCCATTTAGGCAGAAATGACAAACTAGTTTTGTTTATATTAGTCTAATATTTTCTAAAGGCAAATTTAAATAGCAAATTGTCACTGTTTTGGAGCACACTAGATTATAGATATCCTAAAAACTAACAATACTGATATTAACATCTAAAAAACTTTATTTTAATTTCATGGGACATTTAAGGGCATTAAAAAGGAAAGAAAAAGAAAACAAATTGCAAATGAAAGGCACCATCGTTAGCCACTTTTCTATCTGTTCATAAAAATTAGGGCGGAGTCTATAGTTGGCTTGGAGGCGGGGGCACATGTGAAGAACTAGCTTTTTACTTCTAAGCCAGAGGACATAAAAAAGGGTCAATTACGGCCCATAAATAAATTCAGACAGTTTATAAAAAATAAGTGGCATGATTTCTTTTCCTCTTGTCTGAGCTGGCAGACACAGCAGAATCTTAATTAAACGCACGGTCAAAATTTCTTTAAAGCAAGGCTAGGCAAGTTTATTTATATAGCACATTTCATAAACAGTGGCAATTCAAAGTGCTTTACATAAACAGAAATAAAATAGACAAGTATAAGAAAATAAAAACAAATATTTAAAGTGATTAAAAACAGATAAAACAGGTAAAAATGTGTTAAAACAGGTTATAAAAGAATGAAAAAGAAAAGAAAGACATAAAAGTGCAATCTGTTGGACGTAGCACAGTGCTCATTCAGTTAAGGCACAGCTAAACAGATGTGTTTTCAGTCTTGATTTTAATGAGTCTAATGTTGGAGCACATCTGATCATTTCTGGAAGCTGATTCCAGCAGCAGGGGGCATATCAGCTGAAGGCTGATTCACCCTGCTTTGAATGATGTCTTGGAGTCTTGACAAAATTTTCTCGTGGTCTCCTTGGCTACATTGAAGCTCTATGCAAGTAGTCCAGGGCATCAAATGAGTGCAGCTCAACAATTCAGGTATTAAACTGTACGTATTTTCAGTGGAAAAAGAGCAAAAGTTGGTCAATTTGCATAAAGCCAATGTTTTTTTTTCTTTAAAAGAAAAATTTCTGTATTGTTCTACAAGAAAAAATATTGTTGAGATTTAAAGGGGTGGTCCAGACTGTATTTTTAAGTCTTGGTTGTGTTTATGGGGTGCAAAGCAATGTGTGCTCATGTTTCATTTGTAAAAATAAATAAATAAATAAATAAATAAATAAAATTTAAAAATCACATTATTTTTTCATATATCTTACTTTGATTTTATACAGCTACTCAGCTAACATGAAAACAACTGTCATCTTTCCTTGTTCCTCTGAAGACCCGCCCTTAAGAGGCTCTGATTGGTCAGCTAACATAATGTGCTGTGATTCAGATTGGCTCCATGTCACCAGGAAGTGTCACGCCTCTACTAGCACACACTTTACCTCTGTTGTTTAAATACTGTCACAGTCAGTGTAGCTGTATCAGTTTGAGCCTGAATCAGATAGAAAACGAAGAGGACACAGCTGAACCTCACGCCTGCCCTCTAAAATAAAATTTGACAAGTGTTTTTTTATATATATATATTCGGGTTATAAGCATGTGTAAGTAATATAAAATGTTGCACATATTTTTTGTGAGTTCGTTATTTGAGATGTAGATTGCACAGAAAGCGGCCGCATAGAGAGACACTGCAGTGCTGGTGAAGATTGTGGGTGTTTAGAGCGGTTTGACTGACATACTAGCGGTTTGCTACAACATACTATTAACGCTAGACACAACATACTATTCCGCTAAATCTGCGGAATTCTGTGTGCGCAGATTCTGTGTGGGCCTACTCATAGCTTCATCTATTATTAGGGGTGTCAAAATTAATCGTTTCTTCGGTGCAACGCGATGCAGATGGGGACAATTCAATATTGCTTCATTAATAGATCATAACCGGTTATTACGCACTGACGTTATTTATCCCCTATGCGCGATGTCGCGGTAGAATACTATGGTGAAGGAGGCGAGGGTGAGTAAATAAAACACTCCTACTACTTAAAAAGCAAATCTTTCACTAACACTGAAGGAGTTTTTTAATTAAAACATATTTATAGATTTTAATAAAAAAAAATTCTCGTGTTGTAAAGAAAAAAAATCTAATTATGTATGGAAAGCATCGTCAATGCACCGTGATGCACCGAGATATCAAATTGAACCGAATCGATGGCATGATAATCGTAACCGAACCGAACCGTGAGACCAGTGTAGGTTCACACCCCCATCTATTATGGTTGGAACCATTCCTTTCTTGAGGAGTGTTTAGCTGAATCCATTTTAGCCGAACTGGGAGAGATTCTGGAAGTCGTCCTTTGTCAAATTCTAGAGTTATATGTTTTTTAAATTAAAAATAATAATAATAAAAATGTTATTGTAAGCACTTCTCTGTGTCGTGTCCTTTGGATGCACAAATACAGAAACAGAAAAAGCTCCATAAAACTAGCAGTATTTGGACGACATTTTAGCTTTCTCGGGTATAACATTACATCACCTTTGGCCACGCCCCTTCGCTGTGCGCAGTGTATGCGCATAATCTAAAGGGTTTATGACATCATTAACCCAGATGTATTTTTTTTGTAGTCCCCAAACTTCATTTGCTGTAGGCTTTGTGAAGCTAACTCTATAAAAGCCAATGTGTCCCTTTACATTGAACATTGAGTGTATTACATTCAGAGATGTTGTTTATGTTCACACAGCTACATTACACATCAACTGAAGTTTAAAATATGATATTGGAGTGGACCACCACTTTAAAGTTAATTTTGTTTCTTTCTGTTGCCTAAAATGTAATAAAATATCACTTATCCAAGGTTTAAAAGCCATATGGTGTGTCACAGCAGACATGGATGAAGCATTAAGTGCTTTATGCAAAGACATCCTGTGACGTGGTTCACACAAATTATGCAATTCGAGTTGCAAATTCAGCGGTTTGGACATAAAGCACAGCTACTCTGTCAACAATAACAATGTCAGCCTTTTTGCAGAGAAACTGGAGCAATTTTATGTCAGTTGTGAAGTAAGTTCTACTCCCTTTTTACCATCGACTGTAGGCCTGTGAACAGATCCAACGCCATCATCAAATTTGCAGATGACACCACAGTGATTGGTCTAATCAGCAACAATGATGAGACTGCCTACAGGGAGGAGATACAGCATCTGGCCACGTGGTGCACCGACAATAATCTGGTCCTTAACACCGACAAGACCAAGGAGCTCATTGTGGACTTCAGGAAGGGACGAACAGGCTCACATGATCCCATCCATGGGATGGCCGTCGAGTCGGTCTCATCCTTCAAGTTCCTGGGGACCCAGATCTCCAAGGACCTTTCCTGGACCACCAACACCTCCAGCCTGGTCAAGAAGGCTCACCAGCGCCTATTTTTCTTAAGGCAACTTAAGAAGAACCAGCTGTCATCAGCCGTTTTGGTGAACTTCTACCGCTGCACAATAGAAAGCATCCTGACGAACTGTGTCACAGTCTGGTATGGAAGCTGCTCTGTTGCGGAGCGTAAGGCACTGCAGCGGGTGGTGAAAACTGCCCAACGCATCACAGGGACCACACTGCCAGCCATAGAGGACATCCAGAGGAAACACTGCCTGCGCCGAGCACGCAGTATTCTTAAGGATTCCTCTCACCCTGCTCACAGACTGTTTTCTCTCCTGCTTTCTGGCAGGCGCTTCAGGCTCCCCCGGACAATAACCAGCAGACTAAAGAACAGCTTCTTCCCCAGAGCTGTCTCACTTTTGAACTCTGCCCCCCACTGACTTTTTACCCCCCTAATACACACCCTACTCTCCACTTAACTCAGACTCCTCATAATCACTGCACTACTTAACATTTGCACATTTAAAAATTACTTAACATTTGCACATTTAAAAATTGCACATATTCATTGCACTGATTCACTTATTTGAACTGTACATACCTACTGCACATGTACATTTGTAATTATGTACACACCCACTGTACATATACATTTGTAATTATGTTTATCTATCTGCACACTTCTGATTATTAATAGCAACCTGTACATTTATCCATCTATTGTAAATCTCTGTTCATAGCTAACACAACCTGTATATAATGTTCATAGTACATCCATTTGTAAATATCACCATAGTTTTTCTATAACTGCACTTTATAACTTATACCTGTATCCTGCACTTGCTGCTATTGCACTCCTGGTTAGACCTAAACTGCATTTTGTTTCCTTGTACTTGTACATGTGTAATGAAAATAAAGTTGAATCTAATCTAATCTAAGTTTTACACATGAATGAAGCAAGTAAACTCAAAATGTTAAATAGTCTAATTAGCACGAATAGCATGATCTACTCGTGCAACTCACGCCTGGTGTGAATGCCCCATAAAACCTTCCCAAAACATTAAAACCTTCCCAAAACATTCTGTCATCTATTACTCATCCTTTCTTTATTCCAAACCTGTTTGAGCAAAGAAGAAAGAATGTTGGAAACCAGTAGCCATTGACTTACATAGTATTTCTTTCGGATGTCAATAGTTACCGGTTTCCAACACTCTTCCAAATATTTTCTTTTGCGTTCAACAGTTGAAGAAACTCATAAAGGTTTGGAAGAGCTAGAGAGTCAGGAAATGTGTGTATCGTTTTTATTACTTTTCTGTAATTGGGTCACAACACAGCCCCATGTCCAAAAGGTTGGATTTCACCCATTTCAATAAACAAAAAGCAAATGTGGGTCACATTGCCTACAGTTGATCCTTGCTGTCTTTAAAGAAAAATGTCTCATAAATAAACAATGTAGAAACTACAAATGAGTCTACTTTCCTTCCATTAAAACAAAACAGTGCAGATATATTCATGACAGTTCATATTTTGCCTTTCAGTACTATTTACATTTGGATACTATTTATATACCATAAACCATACATTTTTATTTTTATATTTTATGTATTTTTATATACCGTACATAAAAAAATTGAGCTGAGGGAATTTTTAAAAAATATGATTAATTTGACAAAAAAAAATAGCCTGATATGTATTTTAGATCCAATCTCTAAAAAAATCTACTGTAAAACTAGTGTAAAACAAACCGAAATTATAATTACACCCACTATAAAGATGTTTTATAAACATCAAGCCTAAAGCAACACTAAATCAACTAGTATATGAGAAAATGTGAATTACAGAGCCAACATCGCATCATCCCAGGTAGCAAAGAGTTCTGACCCTGTACTGATCTGGCACAGCAGGCATTCATCCGGCACTGGCACACAGCATGTGGGCCCAACATGGCCCTGGTTTGGCAGAGGTGTCACCGTCTTTAAGGCGACACACAATACTTGGGCCAGATGTAAAATGTAGTTATTGGCCCAGATGTTAATAATTGATATGTGGGCCATGTAAGTTTGGCCTGTCTTAACCCACATTTAAAATTCTACCAATCAGGTCGCTTCAAGAAAAAGCATGCCCATAGCACGCCTTAATCGCAATGATTCATGGGTTTATCAATTTCATTGCAGCCGTGACACACTAACATATCTCGCCCAGTTCAAGCTCAGTTATGTGTTATTAACTTGGCTGAGACTTAACCCAGATATGGTCCATGTTTGGCCCTTGTCTGGAAGCCAGACTTGGTCCAGTCATGTACCGTAATTAACTGCAGCATGTGGGCCAAGCAAAAGCGTGGGCCAGAGCTGGGTCAGAGATATTTTGCTATGTGGGATGTTTTAGACTATAAAAGAATTGAATTTATTTCAGAAAGCCTTTGCACTATTAATCCTAAATCTTTGGCCCACACTGTGTATACAATTCAGAATCCATCATGTAGTATTAACCAAGAAAACCAAACACACACACACAAGACATAATTTAAATCACTTGTTTATCTAAAATTCTGAATTATGTTTACGCTTCATAGATTGTCAAAAATGGAGCAGAGAATAGAGATAACTTGCAATGTGTGAGAGAGATACTGTATGGACTACATAAACAGTAATTCACATACTGTAGATTTCTATGGAGTTCAACCAGGAGAGATTACAGCAGTGCCTGACCTGTGTATGACAGAGAGACAGAACAAACGACCACTGATCCTCTTAAACACACACACACACACACACACACACACACACACACACACACACACA
>CAIGQZ010001313.1:4759193-4781469 GCA_903798205.1 Danio tinwini | reverse complement strand
GACATTTCTTTGGTTCCCATAAGGAAAACGGTTCATAAATCACACAGAATGATGTACTATGAAATGTGAAACTGCAAAATGTTTCCTGGTAGGGTTGGGTTTATGGGGTAGAGGGACAGAATATACCATCGGCACAGTATAAAAATCAGTATGTCTATGGGAAGTGCCTAAAATGTGTGTGTGTGTGAATGTGTTTTGACTCTCATTCCATTAGATTCCAGTCTGTCAAGTCTGAAGTTTTGCTTCAGAGGGCCATAACTGAAACACACACGCCTGTCCTACTGTAGGTGCTGACTAAGCAGATCACTGTGTATGGGTGATTGTGAGTGTGTTTGTGCGTGTATGTGTAAGAAGTCAGTTTCTTTACTGTCGTTTGCACTGAAAATGAAAAAATTATCTAAAGTAATTATCTTGAATATAGAAATAAAATAGTAAAGAAATACTACAAAAGATGCTCACCAAAGTTGCATGTAACCATGTAATGGATTATGTACAATTATCACAACTAAAAATGACTAAATTATACTATATACACTATAAACATAATATAATACTTTTTCACACCACTGTACGCATGTATATATGTGTGTATGTATATTTATACAGCAGTTCTGTCTGGTTCTCGAATCTGATTGGCTGACAGCAGTGTGATATTCTGCAATAACAGCACTCGTACAGCCTCTTCACTCTTGTGTATTACTCCACCCACATAGAGTGACAGCAGATCAAAAATCTCACTACAGTTTGACAAATATAGAGTGGAGGAACTATGACGTCAATTTGTATGCAAAAACCCAGAAGCGAGTTAGCATTTTAGCAGTTCCGGTTCCCTCATCCCAAAGTCAATGTTTTTTTTTAATGGGATTTCAGTTAAATCGCTTAAATAAGGTTTGTGGCTAACACAAACTCAAAATACTTTCACGTTTTATTCTACGACATAAAACACATCAGTAACATCACACTTATGATTTTTTTAATCGGTTACGCTTCTTTAAAAAGACGGCTGCTATTAAGTTGCTAAACGGGACTACAGCAGATGTTGGAGAAATTATACGTCATCGAGCTGATCTGGTCTGGAACGCAGCTCGCTTGCATTGGGCGTTTGGATTTGCCTGTTATTTAAGTATTTTCATGAATAGTATTTTATTGTTTGTAATATTTTTCTAAGTAGGAATTGATATTGTGTAGATAATGCCTTCACTTGTAAAGACTGTCAAGACAGATTCATTTTTTGATCATTTATTTTAATTAAACAATATTATGAAAATACTGCTTACCAGTGCAGTCTGTCTCTTTCCTGCTCTCAGTAATGCAAGCGTGTGAATAAATGTGTAAAAAAATACATGCATATTAACTGTCATTTCATTTGATCAAAGGATTTTTCGTTGGCTTTTTACTTCATCTAAACACGTTTAACTCTGTCATAACAGCAATATTTACACTCCTTAAAACGTATAGCATACGCGACTGTATGGGCTGCTTTTCGCTGTACTTCGTAACAAAAAAGAATATTGAATGTTGTTCTGTGTCCATGATGGCAGGCATTTGATAGACTTGTCCCTCACGCCTCGTTTATGTCGTCTGTTACTAAGCAGGCTGTATGCACGCGAGCAATACACTTATTTAAATATGTCTTATAATAATACTATGCAGGCACATTTATACATACAGTTTTAAAACTTTTTACAACCGTAAAGCAAAACAAATTGCATTTCCCTCGTAAAAAAACTATCCAAAAGGCACGTAGGTATATGTGTTTCTGTGTATTCATGTGTTTATAATATATAGCGTGGATTATAGTATCTAGATATAGATTATAGTATATAAAACGTGTAAGTGTAATGAACTGTGTTTGAACACAGAGCTTATTATTTGCAATCTTTGAAAAGCCTATGGGAAAATACTATGGGGATTTTATCGAGGGAACCAGTTTTATGCTAGCAGCCAATTGGCCTCTATTGCAGCTATTGGACAACATAATGTACTTTTGAGGCTTTTTTAGTCGAGAATGTAGTTGTTTATTTTGCATCTATGCAGTTTATTTATAAGGATAGTGCCTATTTTCAATATTCATAATTTCGGAGATACAGACATCAGCCTGTCATTGAGCAGAGCAAGGACAGCTGACGTTCTGTCACAAGATGGCGACAGAGACAGCATAATAAGCCCTTAAGCCGCCTTTCTACTGCACACGACAAACGACAGACCAGAGAGTAATCCGGGAGCTGCTTGGAGTTCTGATTGGAGATGACTGGAACTCCACGCAGCTCCCGGACAACTCTTCGGTCTGTCGCTTGTTGTAATCTCAGTACAAAGAATATTCGGATCCGATTTGAGCTGCGGATCCGTTAAAATATTTTAACTCCTGCGACTAGACAGTATGCGACCGGCCGTCCAGATGTAATGTATTCCAGTGTTGTCCAATCGTACGTGTGCTTGAGATGAGAAATAGTAGTTGTTCCGTTATTTTTGGAATCAGAAAAAAACTTTATATTACAAACACAATTCTATTCATAAATGAGTAATACAAATATTTGTAATGATGTCTCCACATTCCTTCCAAAATTTTTAGCGCTCCATGAGTTTCTAGTATTCATTAATTAATTAATTCACCCATGGCTCTTGCTTTTGCACTCCTTTATTTCAAACACCAAGAGAATCAGCTTCTCTCTTATGGTGCACAACAAAACTGAAAATTCTGTGTGACTGCCACAACGGGGCATGCTCCGACAGTAGTCTTCGAATGTCGTGCGCAGTGGAAAAGCAGCTTTAAGAGGAGAAAAACTGCGTAATTTCTAACTGCAGCTGATCAAATCCTTGTAAATCTGTTAAGTGATATTCTAAGTCGATCTCTCTCTTTTGAATGCTGTAGTGCTGTATTTATACCATCGTACATGTCATGTATTGAGAGTGAGATGGGACTCACATATCAGGAATGTATGTATTTTGTGTTGGCCACTCTTTGTATAATCCTGAGTTACTTTTGGATGGCCATCTGTTTGTTTTTAACGCGTTTCCTGTTTTTGTTACTGCCGACTAGTTCAGTAAAAAGAAAGAAAGAAGAAATGCCCGCATGCATTTAGTGTTTTTCCTTATCACAAACACAACAGTAATCTGGTAGCATTTTGCTTTGCTTTAGCTTTTTTGGGGATAATTATTGTGATATCCTGACTGCAACAGAGAAATACTGGAAAATCGCTGTAGACTGATGGCATTTCATGCCGTTCAGCCTTATAATCTTAAAGTGTGAGCAAAATCACCTGTTTTGTCATCACTTTAGACATTACGCTAGAGAATCATTGAAATACTAAATCTAAAGTGCCGTGTTTTTAAGGAATGGGTTCTGTTGTTCTGACGTCAGCTGCAGATGTGAATGAACAGCGGATGAAAGTAGTTCCTCATACAAAAGGGTTTTTAGATTCTCCTTGTTTGATTTTCTTTTTTATATGCACGATTGTGCTGTCAAACTGTTGTATAAATGCAATATCACACTCGTAGCAGTGCGATATGGTTGTATGTAGTCACTGTTGGGACACTAAGGCACGCCTCCTAACAGTGCTGATACACACCCATATTGTACTGCTACTCGTGTGATAATGCTCATCTTTATTTATGTATATATAGTGTGTGCCTGTGTGTTTATCCAGTTTTTTTATATAATGTTGTGTAACATAGCATGCAAACTCATCTTCTAGTTATTTTAATGCATGTAAAAATGACACTCCAAGTCACACATGTATTTAAATATGCTATTCCAAAAACTCAGTAAAAAACCCTTAGTGGACTTCGCAAATGAGCTTTCTAAGCTGCTCTTCAAACAGACATCATGACTGCAGAGCTCCAATGCAGAGACTCGAAACAATGAAAGAGCTGCAGCGTCATTCATTCATCCCTTAAACACATTCAAAGTCAAAGCATCTGCTATCACTCCAAATCAAGAGCATACACAAAATACACAGCAAACTGCTCCAAAATAAAACAGTGTTTTACCACGTTAACAATGTGGTTATTTATGCCACTTCTGCTGCTCTGTGTGTGTGTGTAAGAATGGCTGTGGGTGCGTTCAAGACAAAGACATGAGTGTTTGTTCCCTCTGGGTGAGAACGCAGTACACACTCCACCAACACACACAAAAATGACAGCCTAGCACAGCCTGTTCGGTCACACACACACAGAATTCCATTGTTTTAGTGAAAACCGGGCCCACTTGAGGAGATACAAAACACCATACGGGGTTGTACACACAGGCACTGTAAAGGCTGAGTTCGTGTTTAAAGGGATAGTTCAACCAAAAAAGGAAAATCTGCTGTTAATTTGGTCACCCTCAGGATAAGCTGGGGTCCTTGGTTCTTACAAAATCAGCAGCTATTGGCACTTTGATAGTCAAAACATAAAAACTACATACAGGCAAGGCTAAATAAATGACTGTGGCTGCTGATGAATCATTGAGTCCTTGTATCGTCAGGATCAATGACTATTCGTGTAGGTTTGCCTAAAAGGTTTTAAGGTTTTATTTAGTCAATGCTGAATAATTAATTTAGCCTACTTTTTAGGTTTAATAAATGTTAAATTATTAAGGCGAGAAACTGCAGGGCTTTTTGGATTTTCAGTCTAAGGGAATGAAAACATCCAAAATACGCTTTTACATATTTTTTTATTTACACTTTATGAGTGTGTGTCTATAGATTTCAATTGAGTTTTTCCTCAAAATTAGTTTGCTTTTTCCTCATATTCAGTGTCTTCTGTAGATCACAACATTTACCAGTTTTTTTAAATCCACCTAATCAACAACACATACACATTGTTGCCATTTTCTACACACACTGGTGGCGCCCATCAATGTGTTTGTGACGCTAAATTAATGCTAGGCCTGGCTATTTAAAGGTGCAGTATGTACGTTTTTGACTCGTCTAAAGCATAAAAATACCATAATATGTTTGCATATATTTAAGAAACATGCCAAGTGAACATTCTTGTTTATCTAAAAAACAATGCTGAAGTCAGATATTCTGCTTTGAAAATGTGTTTTCCGTGCCAGAACGGCTGTCTTTGTTTTGGTCATTTAACCTGCACAATGACAGTTTAGCCAATTATATTTCAGCACCCCGGGGTGCCTTAAATGAAAACCGTGTGTTCTGCCACCCAATGCTCCTTGCATATGTTAATAGACAGATAACTCCTCTACCAATCACCACGCTGAAGCGAATACTCTGCTCACTTCGTTTATTTGGTGACAGGAAGTAGGGTAAAACTGAAAAAAGCAAAATTAATTTATACACTAAAAGAAAGGAAATATTTCACATATGTACGCAAGCACACATGAAATAACAGTGTATACGTTTATGCATACAAAAATACTGTAACACCCGATATCTCTTGTTTTAAACTGTATACTGACTAAACTGCATCATATTGGATCAAAATAAATACTAAACTGTATGTAACCGCAACATATTTCACTCATCAGAGCATAACACAATTCACATATCACAGCACACGTCTGAGTAAAGATTCATCTAAAAGTCTGTACTTAACACAAAATACTATCAAATAACTGTGAATTATACTTTAACATAAGATTACATACCAACGATGCTTTCGTAAAACAAAAAAAGTAGCAGATGGCTGAGGATGAGATATCTCCAATGGCAGGCTGCTTTCCTGCATGCAACAGACTGATGCTAGTCCTATACTAATAACATCATCCACAGGTGACTCTTAAAGGAGCCAGCACCCTTAAACTAGTATCACACATGACACCGCGTGTTTCATTTATTCATTCAGAAAGGCTCTGAAAGCATGATTCCGTGACCGAAATGTGACCTCCAGTGGACAGTAGCAGACTCAGAAATGAGACGCAGATTCAGAGTTCCACATGAGGTTATTAATTAGGGTTGGGTCAATAGACGATGCCATCATCTATCACCGATGGCCAATAGAAATCAGAAAATCCAGCATCACAATCCTCTGCCCCGCCCCTGTCGCAGCAGCAACCCGCTCACGAAAAATACACATCTACGCCCCGTTTACACTAATACGTCTTAGTTTTAAAATGGCATTTTAGAACAAAAATGATCCACGTCCACATTACTGTTTCACCTAGAATTTCCCAAAAGCCTTCCTTCGATACTATGCCGCTAAAAATGCACATCACGTCTCACACACACACACACACACACTCTGTCATGCTGCAGCATATGTACGCGTCTGAGCTCCAGCAGTCAGCAGGTGCTTTGAGCACCAAACCCCAGAGAGCAGTGCACGTCGAACAGTTTATCAAGGATGTACCGCTGGATCGCGTCTCACTATAATTGTTAATCGTGATATTTAATTCATCGTGTATCTAATAAACGACTCTTCGGTCTTTTGAATCTATCAGGTAATGTGTCACAGCGTCAGTACACTGCTTCAATCTTTCGCTTTCATGCCCTTTCGCTTTTCTGTTGGTTGTGCACCTTTTTTACCAACCAAGTTTGTCAAGCCATTATAGCGACACAGATGACTCTGCCTATTCATGCCAGAGTCCTGCAGAAAAAGTGATTGGCAGGTGGTAATTTGTGTGTAACTTATCTTTATTTATTTATGATTTGATTGTGGGTAAAACAAAGACCATGCAGGTCATGTAGTTGAAACAGTAGGCTACAAATAATTTATTAGTTATGAATTAATTAATTATTCATAAACAATTAATTCACCGCCGTCGTATGATGCCAAATTGGTCAACATCACCCAACCCTATGATTAATAAGCAAATGATATAAATATTATGAGTGTAAACATAAGGTGAGCAGGTTATATTGTAACCCCGTGTCCTAACCACATGCTACCTGACAAGATTTGCAGTGATAAGCAATTTGGCTGTTTGCACCAAACAAAACACGACATACAGCCATTCAGAAGCACAGAATATGCACTCACGAAATGGTAAGGTTTAGAATCTAATTAAAACATATTAAACCTCTTTAACAATATTAAATGTACATGCTGAATCATGTGTTGTTTTTGAGTCACAGTTCTAAAGTTCAATTTCAAATGGTTTATTTTAGTAAACTGCTGCTGCTTAGCTTTCTGTTGTTTGGCTGAAAGAAATAGAAGCCGTTTCTAATATATCAATTCAAGGTGTTGGTTAGAACAAAAACTCCTTTTAATATGGAAAATCGGCCTTGTTGTTCCTCAATCTGGCAATCTGCGCTTGCTTTGTTTTGATCGAGCATGCAATACCTAGTTCAACCACTGGGTGTCAAACTTAAATACTGCACCTTTAAAGGGATAGTTCACTGCCAACTTAAGATTCTCTCTTCATTTACTCATCCTCCACTTTTTCAAAACGTGTTTGGGTCTTTCCTTTGAAAAAGAAAGAAATAATAATTTAAACCAATTTGGAACCACTTGGTATTTCCAGGTAAATTATCATTTTTGAGTGAACAATCCCTTTTACTGACCATATTATTATTTTAAACTACACGTTACACTATTGATGCCGCTACCTCAGAAAACATGAGTGAGACTACATTATGGAGTGATAAAAAAAATCTCTGTAAAATCCTTTGACTCTGTAACGATGCTTGACAACAGGGTTAAGGATCCACGTGCAGTTTATTAAAAGCGTAATCAGGCAGGCAATGGTCAAACAGGAACAAACAGAAGCATGCAGACAATCAAAAAGAATAGTCGAGGTCACAGGCGAAGAGATCCGTACAGGCGGCAAACAACATAAAAACAATACACAAGGCGAGAGTCAACACACAGCAAGAAAAGACAATAGAAAAATGCTTTGTAAAATTAGCTGAACAACTCAGCAAAGTCTGTTTGTGTGCGTGCTGTTTATATGGTCCATCTTATAGTCCTGAACTGTTTTAACTGTGTGTGTTTGCAATCAAGGGGGATCTGGACCAGGTCTGTGAGTGAAGTGCATGACGGCATTTCTAGTTTATTAAAGCAGCACATTTGTAGTTCTTTTTATGCTCTAAATATAAAAAACTGCTAATGTAAAAAAAAATGTTAGCCTATTAAGCTGCAGTATTCTGCCTTAATGATACTGTGAAATTTAATCTTCAGACTTTTGCTTTAAAGTATAATGAGATTTCTTAAGATAGTCCAGAATTGTAACATCAGTTATCTGGTGTTTCGTGGTGCTCAGGACAAATATCTCTCTCCATCTCCTTCAGCATGACTGGGCAGGCCGTCTTTAACACTGAATAGGTGTTGTTGATGTGTAAATGTGGGCAGCCATGTGTTAATAAATGTACGTTTCTGATGACAGAAACAGGCTGGCACGGTTTCACTTGATGATCTTTTAGAAGACGTTTACATTAGTAAATAATTATTACATTATGGCTGGTGTCCACAATACTCTGGTATTCTTAACCCGCGAACACAGAGAGCTCTGAAAATGCTGATATTTTGTTTTTCTGCAATAAAAATTTCAATATGAATATAATTTCACAAGAACAGCCCTTTTTGGAAAGATTTTATTCATTAAGATAGATTAGAATGATCAAGTCTTTTTTTTCTATGCAGTTTATTTGCATAAATTATAATAAATTACAAGCATATATAAACACAACAGAGCAGAGATAAAATAAACAGTGCTTTACGGTTTTCTGGAGAGTCTAACAGTACTCAGCTACAGAAATTAAATAATCAAATGTAAAATAACATGGTCATCATTGTATAAATTATTTAAAAAAAGAATAATATTTAATAAGGACTTTATATTTTCATCTGTAATAAATAATCTAATCCTGCGATGTGACTTTTGCGGATACACATTGCGATATCGTTGCTAAAAGGATATATTGTGCAGCCCTGTTGTGTATCAATCCCTGATTCGTCAAGCCTATCTCATATAACCATGATTATGCAACTTGTACATATTTTGCCAGTATCAGTACTAGCAGTCTACATGTCCAGTGACGGAATAATGCATTTTAGGCTGTATAGTGTAGACAGAGATAATTTTTCTAAAATAGGGCTGCATGATTCTGGCTAAAATGAGAATCACAATATTTTTTTTTGCTTAAAATCAAGAACACAATATTCTCACAATTCTGTAGATGTAAAATAAAGGTTATACGAGTAGGCAATTATTATTGTTATTTCCCAAATATATGCTAATAATAGTAGGCTTATGTGTAGGTTTACTTTTGGTTAAAAATCTAAATTTTGTATAGTCTGGTGTAGACTTGAATAGACTTTGCTCTTGGTAGTAAACACACAGTGTGTCAGCTCCGTGACACGGCCGTGAATACATCATTACATGAAGACAGAAATTACATTTTTGGGTGAATTATACCTATACAGTATGTGACACTTTTAACAACATTTGGAGGTGTCCATGTTGCTGAGCAATGTAGATAAAACAATAAGAAGAGTTGTACGATTCCCTTTATGCTTCTCCCAAACTTAAAAATATAACTGGCTGAATTGTAGCGATGCTGGATTAAGATCATGCATGAGTCAAATCGAGATCACAATCTTTTTTCGATTAATCTCCTTATTCTGAAATGCTGAAAAATGTCTGGACGAGGAGCATTTTCATTCTAAGACAACATTTGTATAAATGGCACCTTAGACTCTAAACTTTACAGTTTAACTTACTAACTTTTTATTCATTCATTCATGCATTCATTCATTCATTTTCCTTTGGCTTAGTCCCTTATTTATCAGGGGTCATCACAGCAGAATGAACTGCCAACTCTTCCGGCATATGTTTTTACGCAGTGGATGTCCTTCCAGGCACAACCCAGTACTGGGAAAAACCCATACACTCTCACATACACGTACTCATATACTACAGCCAATTTAGTTCCTCCAATTCACTTATACCCCATGTCTAGGGCCAGGCGGAATCTGCGGATGTTTTTTGCCATTTCTGCAGAGAATTTTGGTAAAAATCTGCAGATTTCTGCAGAATTATTTTGGGAGTCTCATAACTAAACCTTAATATGTGAAATATGTGTAATTTAAAAACTGAATAAATTCAGATTTACACACATTTACTCAAGTAAATAAACAGAATTAATAATCTGCGGAATTCTGCACACGCAGATTCCGTGTGGGCCTACCCATGTCTTTGGACTGTGGGGGAAACCGGAGCACCTGGAGGAAACCCACAGCAACAAAGGGAGAACATACAAACTCCACACAGAAATGCAACCGACCCAGCCGGGACTCGAACCAGCTACCTTCTTGCTGTGAGGCGACAGTTCTAACCACTGAGCCATCAGGCCACCCTTCATCTTTTCATAGAAACATTAACTCAAAAGATTATGCATGTTTTGATTTATCATGATCTAATAAACCTCCAAATCCCTCTTAATCAGAACCAAAACCAGAATGGGCTTTATTCGCCAAGTGTGCACAGAACACACTATGACATTTTTGTGCTTCACAGGAGCTCAGGATACATACATGCATATCAACACAAGAGGACAGAAAGGGCATTTGAATAAGCAGGAAACAATGTAAACAATGCATGTATTTACATAATAAGTGGCTATTTTAAGGTTGCAGAAACACAATAATATTGTTTAGTATGACCATAAAAAAGGTATCAACTGATGTGTCAGCTATTCAGCTATTTGAAGCAGTAGCCACTGTTTCAGTTTCTGTGAGGACATGTGTGTTCCCACAAGAACTTACGTATCATACAACTAGACCTGTCACGATAATCAATATATGGACTTATCGCACAGCACATAGACATGAGCTCAATCATTTTTTGGTAATGCAATATATATGGCCCATACATAAAAACAATTCTAGCAACATTTTAGCTGATTGTGCAACATCTCTATCTCTATTAAAGGAGTCAGTGTCAGTAGGGTTAAAAAAACACTATAGTATTTACTATAAATGACTTGCATGTGGGTGTCTGACAACTGAAAGTAGATCTGACAGCAGATATCGCAGCCTCCAATTCCAATGCCTAATTAATAATTTTTTAAATGACTATAAATAAATCAAATATTCTTAAGAATAAAATATGTGTTCTATGCAGGAGTGTACTTGCATCAGGATGATATTGTAGTCATTCTGGCATTATATAATGAGTGGACTAGAATGGTCTTAAAATGACAATAATATTGTTTATCACAAAATATTTTGGTGCAATATATCGAACAACAAAAAATAGATATTGTGACGAGCATACATATCACAAGTATTAACTTTTAACCAGTGCAATATGTTCATTCGTTCACTCATTTTCTTTTTGGCTTAGTCCTTTTATTATTCAGGGGTCGCCACAGTGAAATGAACCACCAATTTATCCAGCATATGTTTTACACAGCGGATGCCCTTCCAGCTGCAACCCATCACTGGGAAATACCCATACACTTTTATTCACACACATACACTTTGGACAATTTAGCTTGCCAACTGACCCAGCCGAGGCTCGAACCAGCGACCTTTTTGTTGTGAGGCAACAGCGCTACCCACTGCTTCACCATGCCGCCATGCAATATGTTATTATATTAATTTACAAATTACATTGCAAATAAATAATAAATTTCATTTTGCTTGATGTTAAACATTTGGAAAATAAATCTTTGCCTTCTGTCAACAACATAATCTCCACAAACCACAAAGTAGGGCTGCACGACATACTGGAAAAATATGAGAAAGGTGATATTGTAGTTGAGCGTTGCAACAACGATATTTCTTATGATATAATGAACTTGCAAAACTATTTTATCAGCAACTTAAAAATAAATATTTATGTTATGATCATACTAAGCTAAACAGGTAATAGATATTTATCTATTTTAAACAAAAAAACTATGTCAAAGGGCTAACAATTAGACTTTAAAACACCACAAATGACCTGACTCTCGTCTCATTAGTATTTTTTTTCAGCTTTAGGTTCACCTAACAGCACCTGTGCTGAAGAAATGGGGATAAAGGCCCCATCTGATTGATCAGATTTGAATAAACCTATGCATGCTGCACACAATTGCTTGACACATGAAATAAATTGATTGCACTTCCCTGCAATATGGATATTGTATACACTCGCCGGCCACTTTTTATTAGGTACATCTGTCTAACTGATCATTAACGCAAATTTCTAATCAGCCAATCACATGGCAGCAACTCAATGCATTTAGGCATGTAGGCATGGTCAAGACGATCTGCTGCAGTTCAAACCGAGTGTCAGATTGGGGAAGAAAGGTGATTTAAGTGACTTTGAACGTGGCATGGTTGTTGGTGCCAGACGGGCTGGTCTGAGTATTTCAGAAACTGCTGATCTACTGGGATTTTCACGCACAACCATCTCTAGGGTTTACAGAGATTGACCCAAAGATCCAGTGAGCGACAGTTTTGTGGGTGCAAATGCCTTGTTGATGACAGAGGTCAGAGGAGAATGGCCAGACTGGTTCAAGCTGATAGAAAGTCACCAGTAACTCAAATAACCACCCGTTACAACTGAGGTATGCAGAAGAGCATCTCTGAACACACAACACATCCAACCTTGTGGCGAATAGGCTACAGCAGCAGAAGACCACCCCAGGTGCCACTTCTGTCAGCTAAGAACAGGAAACTGAGGCTACAATTCGCACAGGCTCACCAAAATTAGGCAATACAAATTTGAAAAAACATTGCCTGGTCTGATGAGTCTCGATTTCTGCTGCAATATTCGGATGGTAGGGTCAGAATTTGGCATCAACAACATGAAAGCATGGATCCATCCTGCCTTGTATCAATGGTTCAGGCTGGCAGTGGTGTTGTAATGGTGTGGGGGATATTTTCTTGGCACACTTTGGCCCCATTAGTACTAATTGAGCATCGTGTCAACATCACAGTGCTGTTGCTGACCATGTCCATCCCTTTATCAGTAATATGGCCTAATGGCTACTTCCAGCAGGATAACGAGTTATGTCATAAAGCGTGAATCATCTCAGACTGGTTTCTTAAACATAACAATTAGTTCACTGTACTCAAATGGCCTCCACAGTCACAATATCTCAATCCAATAGAGCACCTTTGGGATGTGGTGGAACATGAGATTTGCATCATGGATGTGCAGCAGACAAATCTGCAGCAACTGCGTGATGCTATCATGTCAATATGGACCAAAATCTCTGAGGACTATTTCCAGTACCTTGTTGAATCTATGTCACGAAGGATTAAGGCAGTTCTGAAGGCAAAAAGGGGGTTCAACTCAGTACTAGTAAGGTGTACCTAAAAAAGTGGCCAGTAAGTGTGTACTATTATTGTGATAACAATACCATTTCAATATACTGTGCAGCCTTACTCCAATCTGTTTGTGGTGCTAAATAATGCTAGGCCTAACTATTTAAAATTCTCACTTCATTTAATTATCCTCCACTGTTTCCAAACCTTTTTGTGTCTCATCTTTAAAGGTGGAAAAAACACTCAAACTCATTTAGAACCATTTGAGGGTAAATTACAATATTTGGGTAAACTGTCCCTTTTACTGACCATATTATGATTTTAAACTACACATTACACTATTGATGCTGTTGAAGCTACCTCAGAAGACAGAAGATCCTACCACCAAGTAACATTTCAAGACATTATACAGCTGGTTAATATTATTCCTAACCTTACATGGTCAAATAGCGAAAGTTTTTCAGAATGTTACTTTCAGTTAACACTAACAAATCTGCTTTCCATAGCCAATCACAACCCTAGGCTGCATATCAATCACACAACACTATCTTTTCTCAGAGCACTTTGTCAACACTGAATGAACAACATGACGGAAGCGCTTCAGCTTTTCTTCTTCAGACCTTTTATTTCTAGTCTTTCAGTGGTCAGTTCCCTTGTGTTTTCTTACCCTCTGACTGACTTCAGCAGGACTCTGACAGCTCAACAGAGCGTGTGGATTATGGCAGCTACAGCGATCTAATTTTAAGCCCTTTAAATCTATCAAATCTCCAATAACACACAACAATCACACAGGCTTCATACTGTGACCTATTTTGCGATGTGTAAATCTGAATGGCGATTCTTCTCCGCATTCAACACAAATTGAATTATCATCTGCAGTGAAACAGAGGAGATCAATCTAAATGCACAGTCAAAATAGCTGCTCGCGGATCTGTGCATTCAGTCCGCCGCAAAAAAAAATAAGTGGTGGTAATAATAACCTAAAGCTGACAATTGACCACAAACCTCAAGGTTACAAATTTAGCATGGAAAGTTTCTCTCTTCAAAACATTCAACACACAAACATGCTCACTTAACTAGGCATGAGACAACTAGTTTCAAGGTTTATCGTCGTTTTGAAAAGTCAAGGTTTTAAAAATCGCTAAAATGCTCTGTTTTAGCGTTCCCAAGGTATAGGTAAGGGTTTTTTTATTTGCTTTTTTATGTGTTCTAGAGAAATATTTGTTATTGAAACTAATGAAGACAGCAGTCAGTGATTTGTGACTTGTTCCCAAATGACATGTTTACCATTCCAAAATATTATAAATGTTTCCTAAAATGAAATGTATTGTATTGTGTTCAATGGGGGAAAATTTGTTTGTTTTTTTACCCAGACATTTTAAAAAATTTATTATTTTAGGGCAGTAACTACAATACATCAGTTACTGTAAAAAATATGGACAACGCAAAAGCACCTTTTCCCATTGAATGTTTTGAAGGCAAAATGCCTCATGACAGGCACAAACTGTCGAAAAAAAAAATTTGCATAAGGGACTACCAGATGCAACCAGAGGTGGAGCCCAAATCAACCACACCCCCTGAACTTCTCATTTGACCGCCCGTATCTGCACTATAACAAAGGCTCACTAATATAAACAGAAGCACTTACATTTAAAAACACGTAATAATATACGATTTAATAACAGTGTGATGTAAGCTGTTTTTAACAATTTAATAAAAACAATATATGTTGGACTGCAGGAATAAACCATCTTTCATACACTCTAGCCTAAAGCCCTGCTCACACTGTGAGATTTCAGTAGCGATTTTGTCATCTGAGACAAATTTGGGAAATCCTAAAAGATTACTGAAATCCTGGCCTAAAATCTGTGATCTTTGATCATTGGTTTGACATGTTCACAGACAGCCGCTTTGTGCCCGTTGCGATCAGATTTTCTCTCTGATGAAGTTCTGCCAGTGTCAGAAGATTTGTGACACTTTCCTGCAGTGTGACAACAGCTGTGTTGAGCATCAAACTAAGAACCAATAGGATTGCAGAATTTGATGATGCGATTCATGCGTCAATTCAAATGACCACAGGGAAATGCTTTTCTCTTCCTGGTTTTATTATTGAGACGCTGTGTGCAAAATTGCCACTACAATTTGTTTACATTTGCTGTGAGGAATCATTTCAGAACGTGGGATAGTGAAAGTGTCGCGGGTGGATGACGTCAAACTCCGGGAGCATTTCCTTCCGTGTTTGGTGCATCTTCATTATTGTTCAGTCTGACTTTATGACTGCTGAAATCATACAGTGTGACATGAGAGCCATGTTCGTGCAGTCTGACATGCTACAATCGTTCAGGTTTATAAAAAAATCTCACAGTGTGAGCCGGTCTTTAGTTAGACTTAGCTATGAGCACAAAAAATAGCCTATTTCTTTTATAACGGGTTGTTGGTATTTATTATCTTCACAGGGGTAGAAATAGCACTTGTAAAATATGAACAATAACATATAAACAACACATACATTTTTAGAAAGGTTTTTAGTTTTAATTAGCAATCAACAATACTCAAAATATACACACCATAGACCGCTATGTATTTACCATGCGGGAAAAATCGTGCGTTTAAAAGATAAACACAGCAAGATTTCTAAATAACAACAGGATATTTACACATCCCATCCCTGCACTATATAAAATAACCCTTGTCAATTTGTACAATAAACTTAGCAGCATTAATACATCAACTGATGTCTATATAATATAGGCCTATCAGCTGCTGCAACATCGCTTGTGTATTGTTTATCATTTTTTTTGCCTCCGTTTTCATTTGGTTTATTCCATGCCTTAATATCTGGCAAATAAGAATTTACCTTTATTTTAATGTTTATTAGGTGTTTTCAAATAAAAAGCCAACGGTAAATGGTGTATATAAATAATATATAACATTTACAGCTCTATTTGTTATATAAAATTCAGTTTCTAGAACATTAATATTTTATAACAGCAAACTTAGTAGATTAACTCAATAACATGGCGAAACTTAAAATGTCAGAGACGTCCTTTAAATCAAATTCAAATAATGTTACAGGAGATTAATGTGGAGATAGGCTAACATTAGTTTTGTCTTCCTAATTATTATTTCAGACCCATAAACAGAACTACTGCTAGATAATGATCACCTGTATTTTTCCCGTCATGGCTAGGCGTATATCAGCAAACTAATAATAAAGCCAGATAAAACCCTCACTTTACCAAATAAACAGTAATCCATCAAATCCTCTACGTCAGAAAGTATAGTTTACTGCTGAACTCATTTTATGATGGTAAAATAAGACAGAAATCGAATGAGAACACTTCAATCTCCTCGTAAAGCTTTGACGGTCTGCTTAGAGAATCTGTCAATTACAACTGTCAACCACAATGACACGGCCCATTTTTATAGCATTAAATTACTGGCTAAAAACATACTGTTTACAAAAATGAAGATCTGCACCTTTATCAGCATGATAACTAGTGCCTTAATCGACCAAAACCATCTTTCAGGAAATTTTATTGCAAGTGTAATTATTTTTTCTATTTGGGCTCAAGTCTCCAAGGGGAAATCTAACAGCCGGGAGGATCACTCAAAACCAGCTATGTGGCACACTTGCAATACACTGTGAAACCTTGATATTTTTATCCAAGATTATCATACCGTCAGAAATTTATACCAGCCCATGTCTAATATGACACTTGTTTGTGTTTGACCTGCTTCATCTTCTTATTGTTTATTTTGCTGTTGTGTTTTTTTATTCATTTCAATTCATCTTTATTTCTATAGCGCTTTTACAATGTAGACTGTGTCAAATCAGCTTCACGTAGAAGATTATAGTAAATTGAAACACCCTTTCTTTTGGATGTTTCATGTAGGCATGGGCTGGTGTAAGTTTCTGACGTTATGATACCCTTGGATTAAAATATCACTGTATGATAACTGCTCAAAAATACGTTGTTATTTTTTTAAATGTCTTGGTAAAATATATATATTTTACCCATTGAATACAAAATATTTTATTTTAGGATACATTTATAATATTTTGGAAGAGTAAACAGGGAAATTAAATCAAATAAATCATTTACTTCTGCTCTTTTTGTTTGTTTCAAAAACACAGATTTATTTACAAGACACAAAAAACTCTTACATATACCTTAGGAACAGTATAACTGCACTTTAAAAACCTTGACTTTTCCAAACTGCGGAAAACCTTGAAACCAGTTATCGTCCCATGCCTACACTTAACCTCCAAACCACACTCTACAACAAATAAACAATAAGGAGATGAAGCAGGTCAAACACAAAGGCAAACAAAGTAAGTGTCAGATTTGTGTTTCATTCACTCATTTATTCATTTTCCTTCAGCTTAGTCCCTTTATTCATTTGGGGTCGCCACAGTGGAATAAACTGCCAACTTATTCAGCATATATTTTACACAGCACACACCCTTCCAGCTACAACATATCACTGGGAATCACCCATACACACTCATACATACAGACATACACTACGGCCAATTAAGCTAATCAGTTCCCCTATATCGCATGTCTTTGGACTGTGGGGGAAACCGGAGCACTCGGAGGAAACCTACGCCAACATGGGGAGAACATGCAAACTCCACACAGAAATGCCAACTGACCCAGCTGGGGCTTGAACCAGTGACCTTCTAGGTGTGAGGCAACAGTGTTAACCACTGAGCCACCGGGACGCCTCGATTTGTGTTTCAGTAAAAATTAATAAATAAAATTAAATCCTCATGTCATAGCATTAATACTAACCAGTAGTGAAACTTTTTTTTTTAGTTCTGTGGCCTATTTTACATATTTTAAAACAGATGTTTTTAAGTGGGGGGAAAGAGTGATAAAGTGCATAGAGCCCTGGCAATTTAGGGGCCCTAACCTCCGGGTTCTAACCTCGTCTCTTCAGTTCGGAGGCTGATTTATACTTCTGCATAAAGTACACGCATATGGTCCGGTGCATGATGCTGACGCACACCTCTTTAAAAAATTTAACTACACGTCGTAACAGTGTGTAGTGCAAGTTCTGTGATTGGTCACCTTGGTAGCTGTGCCGAGTGTGGGCGGTGCTGAGAGCCGGGGGCCCAATGGAGCGAGTGTTTACAAGTGTAGAGTCCTGTGAAGGAGCTCCAGATGGTTTGTGTTTATCTTATGTCCGCCAGTTCCTGCCTCTGAATGAGCGAGTTTTAGTTACTTGAAAAAACAAAACACCCACGAAGAAACTCGACACAGAGGAACATAAAAACCTACTGCCAGCTAGCGTTACACAAGTGTTATAGCAGAGCAACACAAACAGCACGCAGAAGTATAAATGCACAGCAACACGCAAGGCATGCGCCGAGAGTCCCCTAGTATTTGAATTTTTCCCAGGACCTTCATGCAATTGTTGTGCATAGGGCCTAAAATTG
Organism: Danio tinwini; assembly: GCA_903798205.1. Lineage (NCBI taxonomy): Eukaryota > Metazoa > Chordata > Actinopteri > Cypriniformes > Danionidae > Danio > Danio tinwini. Next base: position 4,762,886 of record CAIGQZ010001313.1, on the reverse strand, counting down.
CTGGCTATGCCAGTTGCTGTGTTTAAGTTTTATTTACATTTTTTTAAAATTATTTTAAATACAATTTTATACTTAAATTTCATGAAAAAAAAATATTTATCTTTTTATATTTCAGCTTAAACTACAGCATTAAATTTTGTGATTTTTATATTTTATTTTAATTCAGTCACACTGAAAAAATTATATATAAAAATTATATAGTTTTTAAACACTTCTTTGTTCACTCTAATAACTGTTACATATTCACAAGAAAAAAATAGACAAAACATCCCCGACTGCCTCTATGATAATATATTCACAATTCCTTAACAGCCAAAAATAAATAACATGCACACCTCATTAGGCCCAGCCAATCAGACAGCATATCCAAAGGCCACGCCCACAGCAGTGGAAGCCCAGAGGGGAAAATCCTCAGATTGAAGCTCAGATGAACAGCTGCTGTCGCTCATTAATTAGCTCATTAAAAACTAAAGTTAATGTCATCTTTATGACAGAGATGTACGAGTGTGTCTCACCAAGATAAGATGATGTCGTTTCTCTCAGATTTAACTCCCTGCTTTAATGAAGTGCACGAAACAGGCCTTTAAATTAACACATAATTAAGTGCAGGAATTGTGCGGTCATATGTCGTGCTCCTCACACACATACACTGAGCAGACAAAGGGGCCTGGGGGAATACGTGTCTGTGGTACAGTGGTGAATCTTTTGTATGATCAAGAATTCATAAGGCACATCTCCTGGTTGCTTTATTCTTCGTCCGTCCGTCTCTACATTTACTCCACATCAGGGCCCGGGTTTCAAAGGGATGGTTCATATACTAAAATAAAAAAACAATAGAATTCTGTAGTACTTTCTGTTCATTTACTTTAAGAATTTGCTATAGGAATACACCTTTTGTGGCATATATTAGGCCTGCACAATATATCGTTTCAGCATCGACAACGCAATGTGTGTATTCGCAATAGTCATATATCGCAGCATCTGCAATGTGGAGTTGGATTATAATTGTAGATCAGCAATGAAGAATGTATAGTGTTTGCATTTTACATTACATTTGATTATTCAATAATGGGGCAGGACAAAATAGTGATATGATTGAGGTGGTGCTCATCGAAATGGTGGATCGAACATATATCAATGTTGCAATTCAAAGAAATATATATAAATATATTAGGGTTGTCGCAATACAGTTTTTCATCTTACGATACTATACCAGCTGAAGTATCATGATACCAAATAATATTGCGATACTGTAATTCATAACTAATTATAATGAAAATTGTCAGAAATACTATATTTTACATGTTATAATAGGTCTACTTCATAATTCATTATTCCCTTATTATTGAAAAAAGTACACACAATTCAATTCACCTAAAATGTTTTCGTTTTTTTTTTTGTTTGTTTGTAGATAACTGACCTACAAAAATACATAAAAATTAAAGATACAAATTATACCGAATGAAATTTGTTACAAAAGAGCATTTTTGCCAACAAAATTAGGCTTTAAAGTTGAAGTCAGAATTGTTAGCCCCCCTGAATTATTAGCCCCCCTGTTAATTTTTTGCCCTAATTTCTGTTTAACGGAGAGAAGAATTTTTCAACATATTTCTGAGCAAAATAATTTTAATAACTCGTCTCGAACAACTGATTTCTTTTATCTTTGCCATGATGACAGTAAATAATATTTTACTAGATAGTAATTAGGCAAGTTATTGTATAATGATGGTTTGTTCTAATAATTTTGACCCTAAAATAGTTTTTATTAAAGTAAAAACTGCTTTTATTCTAGAGGAAATAAAACAAATAAGACTTTTTCCTGAAAGAAAAAATATTATCAGACATACTACGAAAATTTCCATTTGAGAAATATTTAAAAAAGGGAAAAAAAAATTCAAAGGGGGTTTAATAATTCTGACTTCAACTGTATGAAGTGGTCAAAAATTGTTTCAATGTTTCTATTTTAAATTGTTTGCTATTTTGCATTATTCCATCTATTGTTTTTTTTTCAGTCTTATCAGGTAACAATCCAAATTAATTCTAAATTTCACTTTGTGAGTCGTTCTTTTAAAGGAGATTGTCACGGTTGTTGTAGCTACTAAATCATAATAACAGGAACAGAAGTTAACCGATTCAGATGTGCGTTTGAAACATCAGAAAACATAAAAAGGGCTTCACAGACTATTAAATTAACATGGTCTATTGTTGCACAAAGTCTGAGCATTTTAGTGACTTTTTTTTTTTTGCAACATAATTTATTGTAGATAGACCGTTAATGACGATACATTTACAAACTACAGTGGCACCACCAGTATTTTAAAGCCATAGTATTGCGATACTACCATTGTACTGGTAAACCGTGCAACCTTAAAATATATTAATAAAAAAAATACATCTTATAACTTTTTGATGCATTTTCTCTTTTTCTTTACAAATGTCATGACATATCGTGGATGGTTTTCTTGTGATATATCGCTGATATCGTGATTATCATTATGGGGGCAAAAAATCATGATAATATCATATCGTATTACTGTACCTGAATATCTGACTTCTTATTTCACTTTTATTTTTTCACTGTCTTATTTATTTATTCTTGTAATTTATTTGATTCACTCCTGTACAAGATTATTACAAAGTTAATGATTTTATTCCGAATACAGCTATTCAAGTCATCTGCTGAAGTTTAATTCATTGCAATATATAAATCACAGCAAAATAAATTATCGCAATGTCAGATTTTGCCAATATTGTGCAGCTCTAGCATATATTGTGCAGCTTCTATTTAACATTTTTACCAGGCTATTTTATTCAAAGTGACCGACAATGCATTGAAAATACACATTTACTTATTTTCCTTGAAAATTAAACACACAATCATGGTGCTGCAACAACACACACCCTTGTATAGCACAAAAACACAATATTTTATAGTAGATAATAACAATCATGCTGCTACTGATTTTGGAAGAGAATCTAATGCAATATTTTTTAGCAAATATTTTGACATTTTTAAAGCTGTCAGGCTACAAAATAATAAATGTAAAGCACAAAATTCACACACTAAATTTCAAATTGATAGCTTGTTATGAGAACAAAAAAATAATCATCAAGCATTGAGTCTGATCTTTGTGAACGACATCAAGTGATTCATTACAAAGACATGACTCAAACGAATGAGTCAGTGAAAAAAAAAAAACACTTTCATTTTCAATTGCTTCTTACATCTGAGCTAGTTTCAGAAGGCTTATAATCTTCGTAAGCCCTGCTTTCTGATATCTTTTGAAGCTTGAAAACGCTTTACGTTCTTTATAGTTTCTCCTGTAGGTGATGAGGGCGAGTAAATAATGACAGCTATTTCTTTTATGAGTAAACAGTCTCTTTAAGGTCATTTGTGGACACCACCCATAGATCATCAGAACTAGTACTGTATGTGGGACAGAAACAAAAACAAACTGCATGCTGGAACACATACGGTGCAAGACAAGCCCATTTTATCAGTCGCTCCTGTGTTTCGTGATTGGTTTGGAAAGGAAGGAAGGAAGGAAGGAAGGAAGGAAGGAAGGAAGGAAGGAAGGAAGGAAGGAAGGAAGGAAGAAAGAAAGAAAGAAAGAAAGAAAGAAAGAAAGAAAGAAAGAAAGGAAGGAAGAAAGAAAGAAAGAAAGAAAGAAAGAAAGAAAGAAAGAAAGAAAG
>CAIGQZ010001313.1:4742696-4759183 GCA_903798205.1 Danio tinwini | reverse complement strand
GAAAGAAAGAAAGAAAGAAAGAAAGAAAGAAAGAAAGAAAGAAAGAAGCCAATTTGATGACAGCTGACAGTAATCGCACTGCCCATTTAAAAGTTCACCCAAATATGAAAATTTACTGTTATTTTACCCGTCTTCTAGCCATCCAAGATGAAGATAAATCTTGCCCTTCATTAGGATTTAGGCTTAAATCATCCTTCTTAATTAGTCAAACATTTCAAGCCAACAGCTACCAGCACTTTAAGAGTTAAAAGCATACAGGTAAGACCAAATTAATGCCCATAGCTCCTGACCTGCTTGTTCAAACTACTTATTTAAAATGAGCTGAATCAATACAATTCTTAAGATTTTTTTTATGGGACAACTTAATTGTTTTAGGTTTAATTCACTTAAATTTGTAACTCATGTTTAATTCACTTACTTAAACCCAGGACTTTTTACAAGCCTTGTGAAGCAGTGCCATTAACCTGTGCAATAAATTAAAAATGTTTTACAATTTTATTACATTAACAACTTTAGAAATTTAATTTTGCCTTCAATTGTTTGTTTTTTTACTCCCCAAACGGCCCATTATGAATCACCAAAGTGCACATTTGCATTTTCTTTATCTTCATTTTTCTACTAAAGATAAAAAGTCACCAACATCATGCATTGTCTAAGGCCGAGTACATTAACAGCAGATTTTCATTTTTGTCTCAATTGCATTGTGCCTGCTCAAAATCGAAAAAGACTAATTCAGCCTGCTCTGACCCATATACCTAAAAGTATACATTTGTAATTAGTATGTAAATTAGCAATTACACCTTGTAAATAAGCAGTAATAAAAGGATCTGCATGAATACGCGTAGATGCCACTTCTATGCCACCTTTGCAGTGTACATTTACCATTATTATAAATAAAGCAGCACTTCACTCGGAATCAAGGTGAAATTGTGAGTCAGAAGTACATCATGTTCTGCTGCCAGTGCATCTCGTATTAAGCGCTGGGTTATTGTGCGCGACACTGGCTCGTGTTGAACACAGCTCGACCCCTCCGGCCAAACCGATTCACAACAAACCGCGCGTGCCACCTTCACCCCGGCGCGGCGCGCGAGTGGAACCCTGACGTCACAATGGCCAAAGAGTTTGTTTGTGTTCGAAGACAGAATACAACTGTCAGTGCCTCAGGCTGGCGCCAATCATAAGGTAAATAAAGTGATGGATAACAACAGTCAAAATAACAAAAACAATATGAAGCACCATTAGACTAGTGACAATCATATACGCATTTTAACGGTTGACGACGGGGAATGACAGAAACGTTACCAAATCACTGGACTTGAGCCACCTTCATCCGATGCTGACATCAGTCCGATCAAACGCGCTCGATCAGTGCACCATAACGATAGTCTAACAAGTTCACACACCCTTTCTCTGGCTGACAGACACACACCACTCCCTGTCGCCCGTGCACCTGCCAAACAGCCCACCTGTGCGTACGATCAAACACGACTCTCACCTGGGGATGCAGTTCGGAGAGGAGCCGTCAATCTCCCAGGTAGCGAACAGGTTCATTGGCACCGGTCTGTTGAGCGCCCCGCTCCCGGGGAAGCTTAACCGGCCACTTCTCTCCGCCATGCTCGCTGCTGGTGTCCCGTTCACCTCAGCCCGACACAGTGTGAAAACTTCTCTCTCTCTCTTTCGCTCTTTGGAAAGCGCTGGGTCTAAATCCTGCCCCGCTCACACGGCTGCTAATCCGCTGCTTTACGGACACGGGTTAACGTTCACGGGTGGCGCGCTGATTCGCGAGCGGTGTCGGCGTGCAGCTTCATGCCGCTGTGTTTCGGGATTTCCACACCGCGCACCGAGAAACTGCAGCAGCCGCTCGCCGCAGGAAGTCACGTGACTAGCGCATCTGCGCTCTCGCACATTCGGGATAGCCAGTGCATATTATAACGGGACAGTAGTGAAAGTAGCTACTTGGTGCTGTTTATAAACCCTTAGTCACCTCCTACTTGTAGGGTTCAGTTAGTGGCTCTTGATGTTTTTGACTTTGACGTTGTACTATATATTAGTAAGGCATTCGGTCCTGCCGTTTTGACCCAATAAAAAATTTTAGAGCGGTTGACAAACAGAAAAACATAGGCATATAATCGGTATACAATTAACCAAATCACAAGAACCATCCGTATTTTCATTGTTTTAAAAGATAATTTAATTACTATTATTAGTGGAGAACCACTGAGCTAAAGTTTATTATTATAGTTCTTGCAAAGTAAAGCATGCCATAAAATAACTTGCTTTTCATGTTGCCCAAGATAAAAAAAAATCTAATACAAGTTAATGAAACTTCTATGATATTAACATGTAGTATACTGTATATTCATCATTCATTTTTCTTTAGCTTAGTCCTTTTATTAATCTGGGGTCACCACAGCGTAATAAACCGCCAGCATATATCCAGCATATGTTTTACACAGCAGATGCCCTTCCAGCTGCAACCCAGCACTGGGAAATATCCACACTATCATTCACACACAAACAGTATGGGCAGTTTGGTTTATTCAATTCACCTATAGCGCAAAGGTTGCTTTGCACACTTCCTGTCTTGAGTATACACGTTAATAACATGTAAATAAGAGACTGTCAATCAATTTGGTGGGCGGGGAAACCACACTCAAAATAGAAGGGATCCTATTTTAATGTCAGGAAATTTGAGAGTTGTGTGGATGCAGACCTGGTGCAGTGCAATCTGAGCTGCATCCAATGCTTTTTAATGCGCTCACCTAACCCCACACCTAACCCTACAAGTCACAGTGACTTCACTCACTCCATTGAGTGCATTGTGTCTGACATTGCAATCTCAGCTTGCATCATAAAGCCTGCATGCAGACACTATTGGGGGATTTTAAAAAAGTTGTTTATACCCCCAATATGACTGTGGACACACTATACCTACACACAGTTCTGTCCAAACAGCCTACAAAGGACGATTTTCATCACAAGTGCCCTTTAGGTTAGGCTATACCAGCCCTCATGTATAGCCTATATGTGACGAAAGCCTATTGTGATTTGGCAACTCAAATTTGGTAATCTAAAAAAAAAGTTGTGTCTAGAAACTGAGTTGATCCAATTCAACTTTGTCACTGACAAAGTGATAATGATAAAGCAAAAGGACAAGCTGTTCCAGTCCAATCTGCAGTAATTAACTGTCCTCCACCTGTCTGCCCTATTTGCCTCCGTGTTTCTCAAACAACCCGTGTATTTCATCAGTGGGAAACAAACCGCTCTCAGCAATCTGATCTCGATGCACTTTTGTTATTTGTTTGTAGTGTGATTTTAACTGCCCTTGAGGACGAGCGCGTCGCAGTGCACTGCAGACACCAGTTTATGAGCATGAGAACAGGAGAAACACAGACTGATAAAGGCATGGAGGGAGGCCGTTTTATCCTAGGACACGGCAGATGATGTAACATCTCTCATTCATACTTCACAATCTGTGGTTGCCGGGATCCTCATAGCAACATAGATCAATTTAGAAAATACAGGTTACAAATGATTCTCAGTGCGGAGTCGATAAATGCTAGTTCTATACTGTTAAACCCTTACTGGGACTAATATTGATTCAGACATGTAGCAAGTAAGCAATATTTTCAGTCAGTCAATAAATATAACACCAAAACCTCATAAAACACTGTCTTTAATATTGTCCCTTTCGACCTGAATTGAGACATAAATTGATGCAATGATCAACACGTATTGTCCATATTGTATTGCATCTTAGGAACAATATTTTAGCTATGAAGCAGCGCCACCTGGTGGACGTGGATTCAGCCCAAAGTAGGTTTATTTGATAGTATAATCAGGGCGTGAATTTTACCTTGACGATCGGGGTAGCTTTTTCGGTAATGTTATTTTGTGTAATCATGCTTTAGTGAATCAAGTTAAATAACATCTGTTTTATTAATACATTTCATTTCAGTGTTCTGTGGGAGTTTGTGTATTCTGACCTACAATATGCTGTAACTAACAATTTCAGAGGTTACTGTTGGTCAAACTACGCATCTAATTTTACTTTGAGGCTATATTTACAAGAAAAGTGTTTTGTGAACACATACCATGGCTTAGACTAAAGCAATTATGCATTTACAATAGAATAATCTATTATAGGGGAGGTCAAATGTATGTTTATGTGATCTATTATTTAATTAATATTAGTATTTAAGATGCAGATCAGAGCAAACTACTACTTACTATTTAGGTCAGTCCCTCCCCAACCCCCCCCCCCCCCCTGTAATTCGTACTAAGTGTATTCAGACCATGCTTAACACCTGAATGTAGATTAAACATTTCAGAGCATTAAAATTGTTAAAAAAAAAAAAATCCAGATCTCTGCCAAATACCAATATACTTTATTACAGGGTGTATATACAGGCATATCCTTCTGTTGAACAAGCATATGGACTCTAAACAAAAATTAACAAGTGAGTTTGAGAAACAAAACCCACATTTAAGTTTTTCTACAGAAGTACTCCAGTATTGAAAATGATCAAATAAAAAAATGAAAATCAAAAGTCTCTAGTCTTATCCCACTCCATTATCAGTTAAACCCACCCAGTTTTTCAGCATTAGAAATAAACCAAAACATCTTCATACACACATTCATTCATTCATTCAACTCACATTCAGTAATTTACACTAAAGTAGCACAATGACATATGCCACAGTAATAAGTGGAAAAAGCTCAGTCTTTCTCGCGCACACACATACACATTTAGTTTCAGTGCTGACTCTCTGCGGAGGCAGATCGAGAGCGGCTCTGTTTCCTCTGAGGAGTTGGAGAGCGAGAAGGAGATCGGTTGCTGGTGGATTTTTTCTCTGGGGTGCGACTGAGAGAGCGGCTGCGAGATCGCTTGCTTCCACGCTCTGGGCTGCGACTGCGGCTTGGGGATCGAGAACGAGAGCTGCTTCTGCTGCGGGAACGACTCCTACTGCGGCTGTGGAGAGAAGGGAAACGTGTTATCACCTGATACCCCAACAAGATATTTTTGCCAATACTGACTTTTAAACTGCTTTGTGAATTATTCCAGATTTTAAAATTAATGTCTGGATATATACACATGATTTTACTACACCAACAAGGTTCTTTAAACAGATTAGATGAGATTGAGAAAGATTCAGACAAAAATTAAGCGCTCTAAAGTTGTGAAAAACCTTAGCTCATCACAAATCTGTTTTTTTTGTTGAACAAGTTGAAAATAATGGAAACCTTTCACCAGTGACTTCCATACCATTTACCCAATTTGGAAGTAAAAATTTTACTGTTATCATTTAAAAAAAATAAGTGAAACAAAAAAACTTCTGCATTCAACAAGAAAACTCAAATGATTTTTGGATTAATAATCTCTAACATCACAATATTTTTAGTCTGACAATGTTTTTATTAGATTAATTTGGCCAGCACTTTGAGAACTCGCCATCAAACTGATCATCGTCAGGGGGTAAATAAAAATCTAAATGTTTAAGCTTATAAAACTGGCAGCTAAATATAGTTGAGTGAAAATAAGTAAAAACAGTTTTTGAAGTAGTCATTTTTACATACTTCCTCTTGCGATCCTCATACAACTTTAGTTTGCGCCCGTTCAAGTCAGTTCCATCAAGCTTCTCGATGGCATTCTTCATATCACTGTGTGAAGCAAACTCCACTACCCTAGAAAACAAACGAGGAAATTTGTTAACCAAAAGCGGAACATTCTTGGAAAGTGGAAATGAAAAATCTAAATCAATATACCCTTAAACTACAAACATGTGACAGAAGCCATGTTTCTATCCAAAAATGCTAATTAAATTGATGTGCAATACAGAAATATTGCATAAGACGTGCGAATAAAAGCAGCATATACATCCAACAAGTCTAAGAGAAAATCGTCACTTCCTGATCATCTGCCACCAAAAATCAAATGTGAAAACAGAATTTGCTGCAATAGGAGAAGCTGCATAAATCTTTTCTTCATTTAATAAATGACTTGCGCCTCAGAAGGCAATTTTGTCACACGTTGAACATGTGGTGAAGGTGTTTGAAGGTGTGAGATGTGACAGTTCTGAAGGTAATTAATAGTAATAATATAAAGTATTACTAGATAATATAGTAACACTAATAATGAAATGGTTAAGGCGCTATAGAATGACCAAATCAACATTTCAGATGTTTTACAATGTGCCCAGCCTGCTGGTTTGTCCAATTTACACACATTTTTAATCACCACATTTTCTCTTATAACAAAATCACATGACTTTCTAATGCACATACTAGAAAGTGTTCAGTAAAAGAGTTTCCAACATAGTTTAAGAGAAACTTTTATTCAATAAGAAAAGATGATCATACTCAGTTATGGGCATACATTTTTATATACATTTTTAACATGTATGAGCATCTTGGTTTCAATCAACCGTTTTTTATGCACATAAAATAGTTGGTTTGAAAGATTGCTAGTAAGAGCAGGCTTGTGTTTATATGGACATGAACTTACCCTTCATTCTTTTTGGTCCTGTGTGCATCCACAAAGGTCACTTCTCCAACCTTCCTCATCAAGTCCTTCAGGTCCTGCAGGAGAGCACAGAGTACTTAAATGAAATGTTTTCAATAAAACAGCACCGAGTCACAGACTGCAGTTTAGCACCCTCAACACATTATATACACACTGCATTCTGCAGCATCTGCTCTAAAGTGTGCACTGCTGCACCTGTAGAATGCTCCCTCAACAGATGGGGTCTTACCGGTGGATCTGTCCCAGTTATTAAACTACCAGAGCAGAGTTTTCAGCAACCCAGGTGTCTTTAAGATGGCCCTCTGATGGAGACACGCCTGACTAAAGCTAGTTCCTGAGAACAGGTTCTCAATTTGGTTAAGTAGATTTTGTGCAAATCTCAAGACTACCGCCCAGCAATCTTTCTCCATTTATAGCTAACGCCAGATTTAAAGTGACAGATCCCTCTTAACCGTGTAACTATCCAGTGTAATGAGCTACTTACCGTTCCAAACCACAGAAGGCATTAGCAAAGAGCCACTTGTCCAAATAGCAAACTGAAGCAATGAAGCGTTAAAACGACCTCGGAATCGACCCATCCGGCCTCCGTAAGAACGGACCCCACCAGAGAGAGAGGATGGGGGAGGGGCCAAAACCCTGCACCCCTCCCCGCTTCAGCACCAACAGAATAAGACCCAAACAGCAGATCGGAGGGGATGGAGCAGATCTGACATCACAGACCCTCCAGAGAGCGGCTACCCAGCTCCTCTAAGGCTATCCTGTGCTACGGCTCTGTCTGGAGCTACGGACCCAGCCAAGATTTAGACCGGCAGACATTGCGTGACGGGTGAGGCACCACAGGGACACTATTGAGAACACAACCAGGGGAGGGCGCTATGCACCTCGGAGGCTGTGCATGCAACTCCAATTAAAGAATACCAGAGCACAGCTGTTAAAGAAAAGGTTTGAAAAACATGGGTCTGGGTTAGAGAACCTTTCAGCATTCAAATCATCATTTATGTAAGGTTTGGCTGAGGTGAAGAGTAAATTCCAGTTTAACAGTAACAATGATAACTATTGCTTTGTGTGCTTGTTTTGATGTCAATGGCAAACGAAATGCAGGGTTGATGAAACGCTTACAACAGTAGGCCACTATGCCATTTTGATAGTGCTCGGGGTGCTCACCTGCCAGCTGATGCGAGAGGAGAGATTCTCCACAATGATTCTGTGCTCTGTGCGCACTGGTGGTCCATACCTGTGAAGAAAGCAGGGGTCAATTCGAATGACTGAATCATATTGGAAAAACACCAGTATTTAAAATGCAAACATACCTGGAACCGCTACTGCGGGACTGACGATAACCTCCAAAGCGTGGAGAGAAACGTCCTCCCATTCCTGGGCCGCCACCTCTTCCTCTGCGAGAGCGGGCATGCTCAATGGTTACCCTGGAGTCAAGACAACAGCATTAAGCCACAGTGAAACAACTGATCTTTTGTTTTGCTAACATTCAACAAAATTTATGGGATATTTAAGTGAAAATTATTTTAATGACTCAAAACCAGTGTATGCAGCCCTGGATTCAGTCTCACCTCTCACTGCACAGCTCTTTACCATTCAGCTCATACACTGCATCATCTGCATCTCTGTAGTCGTCAAACTCCTGTAAAAAAAAAAGACAGCAGGGGGCAGTGAGACACTGATTTTACTTCCACATCACACACAAAAAGACCCTCAAGAGTCTTTATACTCACCACAAAGCCAAACCCGTTTTTCAGGTTAATCTCGCGGATACGTCCGTAGCCTTTAAAGAACTTCTCAACATCCCTTTCACGAGCGTGAGGGCTCAGACGGCCAATAAACACACGACATCCACTCATGGTGATAAAAGATGTTTAAAATATCTGGGTTTAGAGTGAGAAAGGCCTGTTAAATCAACAGTTTGGCAACAACTATGAACTGTATGGAGGAAAAAAAGTTTATACGCCGCCCTGTTGGTCATTAACAGCATTACCACTGAAGGATCATGTAATCATTTGTTGAGTCCAGTCAATCCATGTAAATCATTAATAAACAAACGTCACGACAAAAGATACGTGAATCTAGAACGAAAGGGGTTTTCTGCCACACCAGGTCCTTCAACAAACGTTGCGTGAGCAACAACGGTTTTACTAAAACGTTTGCTTTACCGCTTATTTAACGACACGTTTCTCTGCAGAACTTCCGAATTTGTATTTAAACAAATTACAACGCACACTACTACAGTATGTTACTTTAAACACACATTGATACTACAAATCATCAATTCTGCAAAAAAATATTAATAACTTTGATAAAATAATCTGCAACTAACGTGACAAACACGCACCAGCCTCGCGGCTGAGGCCTAGTCCACATGCGTAGAAACGTTTACTCGATATCAAACCATAAAAACAGTCCAAAAACGTTAAACTAAAGCACATTTGCAACAATGAATCTAAAATTAAACACAAAGCTAACAATATATCTAAATTAGAAAATAATTACTAAAGAAATCAGCTTCGTCCTCTCACCTCTGGATACCGAACAAAATGGCGTTGGCCTCTATACTGTAGAACGCGGCCGCGCGCAGAAGTATTTATATGCGTGTTCACGCGCGGGGGGAGGGTAAAGGCGAGGCTCGTGCATGCGCACGTAAACCCATCGAAAATGGTAATCTATGGTTTCAATTTCACATACATACACTAGTTGTGGTTCGTCACAACACAGACCTGGGTTTATATCCAGTCGTTAAAGTTAGCCTAGATTTTATACTTTATCATCTGAAGTCGGTTTATATTGGATTGATCCAGTCTGGAAGTTATCAGGAAACTGCAGACGGACATCACATGAGCTAAGCATATGAAGAGTCACATGAGAACAATGACTGCTGGGATTAGATGTAAATTAATTTAATCAATGTTTAAAAAAAATACAGAAATGAGCCCCTCTCTACCCAGAGACAGCAATGAAATTCTGGAGAAAAACACTTTTAATTTCTTTATTCTCTATTCATCTGTAAATATCTGAAATCATCCATCACATTAAAACAAGAAGTACTAATTGAGGCTAGAAATGGCATGGGTGGGGAAAGCCTACAAAACGGGTCTTGCTGAACTAGTAAAAGATCACAGTTGTGGACTAAATGAAACAAAAATAACATTATAAGAATCAGGCTCTACCGGTTGATAAGATCTTTGATAAAACAACAGTAAATAGAATCATATTCCAAATATAAAATTCAATTTTATAAATAGGTCTCCAAAAACATCCCACAGATTTGACACCTGTGTTGCCACCTACAATGCCATGCCATCCTGAGAGACAGAGGGGAATATGGACTTCTAGAGGAGATTTGCAAATAGAGAAGCAAAATGGCACAGAAGCATCAAAATAATACTGAAAGATGCATAATTTACTCTTATATGTACCATAGTCAGGGTATACAACATTTTTAATATTTCACGAATAAAGATTGTAATATGTTGTTGACCTTTTTAAGCGGACAAAATTTTCTAACACAATTTGTCGTAAAAGTTTTAAAATTGCCAAATTACTGACCCATTGAGCAAACTGTACAACTGTTACAGTTCTCATTCGTGAAAAAATTGATATTGTGTCCACCTTAACTAAGGTCTAAAGCCTGAAAAGACCTTTAGTTGTGGCCTTTAGTTGAAAACAATTCACTACTTTTAAAATCTGAACAGATTTTAAAACACTAGGCATCATACACTTGCCAACTTTGTTACAGAGAAGATCTGGGCATCATACATCAAGGAGTACATGTACTACCAGACTGAACACACACACAGAAACATGTGTCATTAAACCAGGGTTTCTTTGAAATCCTCCCAACTTGGATGGAATCAAAATCTGAAGCATTTTTTTTCTTTGAGCTCTTCAGACTGGCTTTGGTTTTTGGCAATTGATGTTGACTCTTCCAGACATAAAATTGAAGAATATGTCTGTGCAAATGCAGCGATGTGCGATTAGGCTACTGGACTATTTTTTCAGCCTGTACATTTAAAAGGCAGATAGCACAATACCGAAAGCCAAAAGTGGCCATTAACACCTCTGCAACACACATTCCCTCTCAGCTGTTGCATTCAATCACAACACAGTAAGACAGTACTGATACCAGAACTGATGTGCAGACCACACCCACACTTACCCACCCACCCCCTCAACATCAGCCTCACAAATGCCCCCTTTGTGTCCTCAACGACAGGACAACAGCGCTCTTTTGTTTCAGTTGAGTCCAGCATATCAATGGCTTACAGTTATAAGGCTGCAATTTCCAGCTGCTGTCAGTGGTGCCGTCGGTTCTTTCAAAGTAAATTCATCAAAAACCTTGTGCTAAAATATAAAAAATAGCAAAAGAGAATTCATAAAATGAATGTAAACCAAGAAGACATTAGATTGACATCGTATAATTAAATTAAAGCAGATTTATATTACGAAAGTCACTGAGAAGGGAAAAAAACTAAAGTTAGGAATGCAAGTTCCTCTGCAATCTTCATCCTTCACAAAATAAAAACAAATTTAATACACAGCAAACTCTGCTAAATCTGGAGACAAAAATGAATATGTTTTTAAGCAAGGGCCCGGTAGTGCCGTAACACACCCAGCAGAGGGCAGTCCATCATTCATAATGTCCTGTGCACTTATTATTACACTAACTGGCAAACACTGTTTTAATTTCCCTAAAAGTTTAGTAAAAATCTAAATTCTAAAACGTTAAGAGTACCACTGCAAGGTTTTTAAATCCCTGTAGGCTCTACTGAAAAACATGACTTTGATTTCCTCTATCAGCGAAGTCATGAGGTCTGGTGTTCATCCAGTCCAGCAGGAGGCGCTGTAGCAGCAGGATCAGAGGTTGGAGAGTGTGTGTGTATGTTCAGATTAGTTTAATACTGTGTGTATGTATATATAAATATATGTGTGTAAGATCACACACGGGTGTGTCTGCAGCTGTGTGATGTTCCAGACGCCGCCTCGGCAGCAGACGATGGCTCCTCGTCGCTGGATTCATGTGTGTGTGAGTGTGTGTTCTCCTTCCGCAGGCCCATGCTGATGTGGCTCTGGAGCGCAGCGGGCGTGAGCCACTCTTTAGGCAAACAACTCTGCAGAAATGGAATACAGGAGCTGAAATATGCCAATCGATTCACCCAACGCGGTATTTCTCTTCCACACAGCAACTATAGAGAGAGAGAGAATGTAATTATGTGAGAATGTCAAATGTCATCAATCTGCGAGCTTGTAAATGACCTACTTTGATCATCTATAAAAGAGTGACAGAAAATGGAGAAGGGGAGTAAACTGACCTCAGAGAGAGAGGAAGAAAAATGGTTGCAGTTTTTGTGCATCAGGTGGTAGGCGTTCCCCTTGAACTCCTTTCCAAGCTCCTCCATTATTTTATCAATGTCCTCCTCTGCAAAGTCTGTTGTGCCCAGAGCTATAGCCTCTCTGGGGAAGAAACATGACATGTGAGATGATTCTTATGTGTGTGTGTGTGTGTGTTTGTGTGTGTGGTTTTGGTGGTTTGCGTGGAAACAAACTTGTAGAATGACATGGGTATTACAATGTGGAGGTGGTTTATGAGGACATGCCGTGTGTCCTCATAATTTACAACAGTAAAAAAAATAACATTCTTAACGAGGTCTTTTTACATGCAAAATGTGCCACAGTTTATCTTTGAGGGCTGGGTTTGGTGGTAGGATTAAGGTCAGGCCAGTAAGCAGTGTTTAGAGCAGGGGTGCCCAAACTTTTTCTTTATTAGGGGCCAAAACCAAATATCATTATGAGCCGTGGGCCGAAAGTAAATATACTAAACTATATTATATTAAAGTTGCCATGGGTAATTTCCTAATTAATTTCCTAATATTTAAAAATAAATAAAAACATTACATTAAATCATATAAACTACTGCAGTATAACTTTTAAAATTATAACTTACAGCACTAAAAACAGAAGAGTGAACAGTGGAGAACCTGCCTTTGCCTTGATTTGCTCACCAAAGTCTCTGCATTGTCCTCTATCCATCATGTGACAGTATGTACATTTAAACTGAATCTGATTAATTTACAATATTTAATTGAAACATTTAATTTTTGTTAACTTTTAACAATAAAACAAACAAACAAAAGGATATATTAGATTTCAAATTAAAATCTCCAAACCATCCCCATCATTCTCACTCTCTTCTCAGATAAGATAGCAGGCCAAATCAAAGGTTACCGTGGGCCAACTTTGGCCTGCCGGCCCTAATTTGGGCATCTCTGGTTTACAGTATGTAAAATACATTAATCCAATGGAGATTAGTCATCAAAACAAGAATGTGTGTGTGTGTTTGTGTGTGTATAACTCACTTGAATTTGAACGTTTCCCCCAGTTCTGAGGCATTTCCAGGGTTGATCTCAAAAATGCCACTGAAGGGATATGGATGGCCACCATACGCAAACTCTGAAGCAAACAATATGACAAACATGAAAATGGTTAAATAATGATAAAATAATTACATTTTTTCCCACATAGAGTCAAGTCATCTGGTGGAATTGCTTTCATCCCAATATATAGCAGAAAAACAATGTATTGCAATGTCATTTAGCCCAAATTTTGTGTAGCAAGTCTTTTAGCTACTTGTTAGAAATGGCCTTCAAAGCACAATCAAAGAGACATCATTGTCCATTCTACCTTTTAAAATGTAAAACAGGCTCCTAAAATTAAAATTGATAACGAATGGATAAAATATACATAAAAAATTTGGAATTAAAAAAATGTTTGGAGGTCTAGAATCTATCTCCAGGGCCTATAGTAGGTAACATTTAGTTTCTTCCATCTGTCTGGGATTGTGGATTTCGAATATGGGCAGATAAAGATCTTATAACAATAAATCAGTTATTCAAGAAATTAAATAATTCTCACAACTCACAGAACAAGTTGGTATTTCATCTAAAGATATGTATAGGTTCTTCCAAACCATAAAGAAAAAGCTTTAGTCACACAAGAACTACATAAAATAGAAGATTACTTAACAAATATTGCAGGAAAAAAACCCATTGAAGCTAAAAGACTAGTAACTAATACTGTACAAAATACTGTACATTTTCCTTTAACAGATGATGTTAAAGGAAAATGAGAACTAGAACTAAATCCCGTAATTGAGGATGAGATCTGGATCGAGTTATGTTAAGGATGTCAAAGGAATTAATAGTAAATTATGGAAGGAAATTTGATTGGAAAGTAAAAATAAACTAATTTAATACTCCTTCTGTAATTTCTACATATGTAAAAGAACCATCTGTTGCTTTGTGTTGGAGAAAATGTGGTAAAATAGGAGATCATACCCACGTTTTTTGGGACTACCTTAAGATTTAAGAATACCACTCGATCCAGTTGTGTGCTTATTGGGAGTACTGTCCAAAGAAATGGTTAAAAAAGAAACAATATTTGTACTACGGATATTATTACTGGTTGCAAAAAAAAAAATTATAACAGTACATTGGATGCAAGAAGGCTCAGTGGATTCACAGACTTAAACAGGTCTATGTAATGGACAAAAAATGACTGCATGTTTACAAATAAAGATGGATATTATTCTGAAGAGGTGGAAAGGTATTGCAACATATTTAGATATGTACATTTAGTGGTTAATTAACCGATCACCAATGTAATCTGAAGTAACTACAGTGTAACAATGTAACTTAATGTACAAATGTACTCCCCGAAAAGTATTTATGATGGCATTTATTTATTTATATTGTATTATTTTTCTTATTTTATTTTTACAGTTTTATATTATCTTTTTTATTTATTCCCTCATCTGTAAGGGGTTAAATTGTTGGGGAAGGGATTAAATAAAAAAAATGTTGAAAAAACTCAAATAAAAAGTAAAAAAAACTATTGTAAAACAATCCTAACTGGCATTATTAATGCATATTATTTTCAGATATCTTCGGCTTTCATTTTCCAGATGACCTTACATCTGTCATTTAAACCCAAAAAACCTGTGAAACAAGCAAACAGACAAACAAAAAACCCATCAACTCCAAATTGGAAATAGAACTAGAATTAATTTTGGGCTACAAAAAAATCCCTGTTGCAGTCTATTAGTGAGAACCTAAAAATCCCAATCAATCATGAATCAGTTGTCAAAGCTCCCCGTCTGCTCTGAATCAGTACTGCTGAGCTCTGTCTGCGTTTATGTGTGTGTGTAAAGAGTAAAAATAAAGAGGTAGTGAAAGAAAACAGCATGTTCTCTGTCATTTTATGACTCAGATCAGAAGCCTCACAGGCTTCAGCGTGTATTTACTTCTGTTGTGTCTTTACAGATGTACTTACTGTAACTGCTGCTTATAGTTCAAGTCAAGTCATTTGAAAAGCTTACACAGGGTACAAAACATAATTAGGGTATTTTATCTTTACATGACAACAATGGAGTAAATACAGATAAAGTTTTTCCTTTGTCTTAAAAAAAATAGTGTAGTGAAATCCTTGTTTATGGATTCCCAAAACAACTGAACATCTGTATTATGTCCTCTAGAAAACAAATTCATTCTTTCACCTTTCAATTATTTTCAGATTACTGTTTTGATTGTCAAGTACTTGGCACATGCCTATTGTGCATAACATCACAGTTTCAACTAGTGGTGTAACGGATCACAAATCTCACGGTTCGGATCACACTATGGTTTTTTAGTCACAGATCGGACCATTTTTCGGATCAGCAAAAAAGGGTGGAGACAAATGTCATTTGCTTTCCATTTATACAAAAATATTACTGCAAAAAACATTGTTTTTAACAAACAGAACTTAGAACCTGTTATTTTAATAAAAATATAAATCAAAAAGAAACCAACTGAAAAAAAAGAAAAATGTTCAATACGAAATATGATCTCTGTTAAATATAGAAATCTAACATCTTGTACAACATATCATATTTATTTTCAATAAATGATTAAACAATTCACACATAAAACTTTGTTTTATTAAAGGTAGATTATTTTTGAAAACCTATGATTAAACAATGTAATTGCTACAACATTCACCAGCGTCAAGTTCCATTAAACTGTGATTTTAATCTTTACCATAAACATCAGTGTTTATATCTGAACTATAAACTGTTCTCCCAGTACTTCTGTGTTATTTGTTGGTAACGAACTGAAAAAGTGTAAAAACTGAATCTCTCTTAATCAAAAACAGATTTGAATGCAGCGCTTCAAAGGATTAATAAACATACGCAAGTCACTATCATTTATCATTCATGTTGCGTGGGTTTGAATTGGGATTATGATCTTTTAATGTTTATTTGTGCAGCTTTACACTGAATGAATTAATGCAGGCTAAACAAGCAGTGACAGAAAGCACCTTTAATTATTAGAAAGCATTTAGGTCCCATCACAACTTTTTCCGTCATCATTATTTTTACAGGGAAGCCAAAATGCTTCCATACAAGTGATTTGAATGATGCAGGAGGCGGTCGCTCGGCATTTGTTATAAATGTTGTATTAACCTACAAGTAAAAAAAAAAGTTATTAATCCACAGGTCACGTGCGTTCCGAACTGTGGGTGGTGATCCATATGGATCAATCGTGATCCATTATATCCCTATAGTTTCAACAAAATCACATTTTTGTAGTTTACATGGAAACAATGTAAGGCCCTTGGAAAAACACACACAGTGTAAAATTAATGGCCAAAAGTCATTTTTAAATGCTTCAGTAGAAAATGCTGTCACTTAAATGCTAATGAAAAAACTCAGATCCACATAACTGATAGAACTAAATGCAATGTCAGGCGCTTTGGATATAAACATATTTAAAAGTAAATGAATAAACACTAAAGAGCCCAGCACTTTATACACACTTTATATAAGTAGTAGAATTATTTTCACACTTGTTTCCATCATATATTTTTTTATTTTTATATATATATATATATATATATATATATATATATATATATATATAT
>CAIGQZ010001313.1:4721865-4742686 GCA_903798205.1 Danio tinwini | reverse complement strand
TATATATATATATATATATATATATATATATATATATATATATATATCAGTGATGAAAACAAACTGTCTTCCAACAGCCATGCTTACTAATATTTATGAGAAATGAAGCTCCAGTAGAGGTCAATAATAAAATAATAATATAACTCAATAGGTTAATAGGTCACTGTACCTCTGCCGTAGATCTCTATTCCTGAGTGGAAGACTCCAATACCCAGAGTGGAGGTGTATTCATTAATCCAGTACTAAGGAAGGAAAAGACATCATAATCACCTATACATTCTGTTTCCGGACCGCTATATATAAAGCACTCTAATCAATGAATGGTGCACAACCCTGCTAGACACACATTATACAACATATGCTTTAAAGTGGAGGGGGAGGGGAGATATTGAGAGAAATGTGTTTCTGTGAGGCCAAAAAGGTGCACCAGCTGCCCTTCATGAATAATAGAGGATGCAGAACATGATTTAATGTACACAAAAAAATAACCAGTGTATCTGCGGCAACTTCATGTGTGATTGTGTATGTATACCAATTGACTGCACAAATTTATAATACTTAATGTGGTCACTTTGGATCAAAGCATCTGATTTAATGTAAATAGATTAATAAAATATGTATATTTCCACCTTTATGTTAAAATATAATAAACATAAAGACACATTTACAGACATTTTGTCAGTACACTTATGACAAAAGTTACATCTTAAAAAAGCAATAGGGCTTATCACCAATATACAGTATATGATTACTATATATTTATATGCATACACTCATCGGCAACTTTATTAGAAAAAGCTTTTTGACTGCATATTACCACAATATATATCATCAACCAATCTTATTGCAGCAAAGCAATGCATTTAGGCTTGTAGACATGGAAGAAAGGTTATTTAAGTGACTTACAGTATGCTATAGTGCCAGATGGGCTGGACAGAGATTTCAGAAATTGCTGATCTAGTAAGATTTTCATACACAAGCGTCTCCAGAGTATACAAAGAATGGTCCATAAAGGAGAAAATACACAGTAACTGGTAATTCTGTAGGTGAAAATGCCTTGTTGATGCCAGAGCAAAATGGCTGGACTGGTTCAGCTACAAAATTTCTAATATTTTCCAATAATTGGAAAAAGGTTGCTTTGTCAGAGTCTAGATTTCTGCTGCACCATTTTGATGGTAGAGTCAGAATTTGGTGTAAAGTACATAAAAGCATAGATCCATTGGGTCTTGTATCAATGTTTCGAGTTACTGGTACTGCTAATGATGTGGGGAAAAATTTTGGCACACTTTGGGCCATTTAAAGGATCAATTCACTCAAAAATGAAAATTATTTTATTAATTACTCCTTACTAGCCTTATTTCGTTCCAAATCCCTGAGATCTTGGTTCATCTTTCAAACACAAATTTAGATGAAATCTGAGAGCTCTCTGAGCCTTCATGGACAGCAATGGTCCCGAGATGTTTAAAGGATCACGAAACACCAAAACACATTTTTTGAGATGTTGACGAATATTATGTTGATCACATATTTTGTTCATATATTTGTTCTTCCGGTTATAAAAATTTTTTTGAAGCTACATCACGGCTATTAGATCCCTGTATAAATTCCAGCGCATAGGCTGATGTCTGTACCGGTGGGTACAACGTGAGGTCTTTGAGCTTTCAGCATTAATTCATGAGAAAGACTTGGCTCGAACGAATCGGCACGCTCTATTGTGTATGAGGTGCAACTTCATTAATATGTATGCTGTGTTACCCGTAGTAAACGCACACCAGGATCTGATGCAAAACAAACAGGAAAAGAAAGCTGTTTTTGCAATATTTTTGTTATTGAAGCTTCATCTGATTCTTTTTCTGAACTTTGAACACCTATGAACCGTTTCTGTCTATAAAGGACCGGAAAGCCCTCAGATTTAATCTAAAATATCTCAAATTGTGTTGCTAAAATGAACAAAGAGGGTGAGGGTGACATGAGGGTGAGGAATTAATAATGTCATTTTCTTTTTAGGGTGAACTATTGGGTGAATTGCTTAAATGCTGCAGCCCACCTGAGTTTTGTTGCATGTCCATGTTTGGTTGGTCCAAATATACCAAAATCTCTGATGATTATTTACAGTATCTTGTATACAACAATGCCACAAATAATTAAGTCTTTTCTGGAGGCAAAATAATCTGTAAAACCTGGTACTAGCTATAAAGTTGCCAGTAAGTGTATTTTCATCTCATATTATAGATCTGAGATCTGAAGTGTTCTGTTCTAGTGTGTTTTGACTGTATTGAAGTGGCAGCGCCTCCTTCTGCACTGGAGGAGAATCACACGCTCTCATCTCGACTTGCTTATCAATACTGCTGTCAATGCTTCAAAATTGGTTTGTCTAAAATGAACCTTTAAGCTAACAACACAAAATTCTCCATAACATTCTCCATAACAATACATTTCACCAGTAAAAATGTGCGCTAAAGCTTTATGTTTGCATTGCATATTTGCATGCTAAATTAAATTAAAAAAGAGGGAAGTTGATAGATAAATGATAGATGATTAATGCACTTACCATGTCATACACATTAAGGATAACGGGTTCATTTGCCATCCTGAGAGAAGCGCGCGCAAAGCCTCAAAAATAACGGGAGTTTATTGCACTCCAGACAGCTGCCCACCTCGCGCACCCGGGTGTCTCCCAAAAAAGAGGTTAAAACAGTCAGCAAAGTCGCTACAGCAACATTCGAAAGGCCAAAACGCAATCTAAACGATCCGCTCTTGTCATTTTATCCATCAAATAATCATTCTGTGAGATGTTCAGGGGGCTCGCGGGCCTAGTCGCGTTACCAAAAGAGAAACAGCGGCTGCAGAGGTAGACACGGGCGAGGAAAGGCAACAGGGCATCAGTTTCCATCCATGGTAAATCCAGCGGGAGAAAACAGGCACTTATGGCCTCCGGGAGCCAGTCTCCGGTAAGCGCGAGGGGAAGAGCGCACAGGCACCGAATAAGACCGATTTAACACCGGTTATCAAGGATACACACTAAACTAAAGTCCTAAAAGGGCGCAGATGATCAATGATGATCACGACTGGCTGTCAACCACATGAATTCACGTTAAGATGATGGATAATCCATATTGAATGTTGCTGTACAGAAGCGCGCGCTCGCGGGGGTTTCGATTTTGCCGGTTGTCTGAGCGCAGGGGTCGCGGTTGTGGAGCTGAAGGGAGCTTGATGCAGTCCCGACCGCCACAGCCATCAGCGCCGCAGTCCCGGGGATTGTCCTCATGGAGGCCGCGCGGAGCTGCACGGAGGCTGGGTGAAAATTCCCAAGAACGATAAATTCACTGTATTGATGATGACATCACTATAGCCGGGTCGCGAGCGTGAGGACTCGAGTGTGCACTAGAATCCGCGGAGCGTGCGCTTATTACATCATCATGATGATGATGATGATCTGGACGCAGCGGCGCGCGCTCAGCTTCCCCCTCCATCCGTCCGCGTCGTATATTGGGGCGGGGGGCGATGCGCTATTCCGTACTAAAACACGATTCAGCCGGATCCAAAGATGAACTTTACTGATTTGAGCTTGTAATTGCAAGCTTGATACATTTCATGCATATCTGCAATTATTCGCAAGTCTCACAAATCTATTTTTTTTAATTTATGAATACGCATCTTCCTTCGTTATGTTTAATGTTAATATTAAACCTTTCTGATGTTTTTTTTGTTGAGTGAAATGAAAGTAAATGCTTGATATCACAGACATAGTGAAAGACTTTCCACTTTTTCCTTTTAAACTTTCATAACAAGACAATAAAACATTTATAAATAATAAAATAATGATAAATAGCATGACTTAATAATAATAATAATAACAGCAACAATAGTAAATAAAAAGGAGTAAATAAATAATAATACAAAAAAACATGATAAAAGAAGAAAAAAGGGGAGAAAAGGGTTGGAGGAGATGACAATGTATTAAACAGATACAATCAGTGGACAAACTTAGAAACGAATGAAAGTGAGTTATGAGGGGTTGCCATAAAAAGAGCCAAAAGTGACAAAGCAAGAACATATTATCTTTTCTACCTTCAAAAAGTACATGGTTTCCACATACCACTGTAAAACACTTGGTGGTTTAGTAGATTTCCAAAAAAATAAGATCTGACGTCTTGCTAATAAAGAAGTAAAGGCAAGTACCTCTAACTGTTTGCATTTAAATCGGGACCAGTCCTTGAGTACACCAAAAATTGTGGTGGGATAGATATTTACTTTGGTTTGCAATATTTTGGACAAAATGTGATGGTCTGTTTGCCTAAGAGAAAGGCAAACTTAACTGTATTGGGGGAAATAAAAGCAAAATAATGTAAAATAGCTTTTTTTGGTTAGCTGAAAGTTAAATGTTAAAATAAGTATATTGCAAATTAATAAATAAATAATAATAATAATAATAAAAAACTTTATTTTTAAATAGTGCCTTTAAAAGAAGCATCTCAAGGCACTTTACAGACATAAAATGTGCAGCAGTAAAAGACACAAGGATAAATGCAAAAAAAAGTAATAATAAAAATAACTACAAACACATAAAATAATAATAATAGATTTAAAAATCATACAAGAGATGTTTTTCTCACAGATCTCACATAAGAGATGATTTAAAAATACTCAGGGATTTTGCATTGCGAATATCTGGGGGTATTTAGGTGCCAATAAAGAGAACGACCGGTCTCCCATAGATTTCATTGACTGAGCAGTTAAAGCATGTCTAGGAGTGTATAGGATTAAAAGCTCAGATAAATATTGTGTGTAAAAATACAATACTGTAAATTTGTTTTTAAAAGAAAAAGTGCTAGAATATGCTAAAAATAAACAGAGAGAATATAAAAGGCAATGATAAGATTCCAATAATATATCTTAGTTTTTTTCTTTATATTTTCTGAATAAAGACGCATTCCCAGTTCTTCTGCAAGCTAAACAATAAAAGCTAAATCCTATAAACCAACACTGTGTCAAACAGGGACCAATCCGACATTGGGTTCATTTTTTTAGTTAAATTTAATATATATTTTTTAACCCAACAATCAATATTTAGCCTAACCTTGGCCTAAAGAACCCAGCTTATTTTAGAGTTTATACATTGGTTCAGTGTAACATATACGTTTTATATTCCTCAAGGCTGTCATCTAAGGTTATAGTGTTTGAGGGATCGTGTTTCAGCAAAATAACACTGTTAAATTCTAAAGGTTGTGCTTCCTTTGAATCAACATCTCTTTTCTGACAAACTGTCTGCAGACACTATATAGGAGTGTTATAAACATGTTTTATCAATGCTGCTGTCTATTAAAGATTAAACAGCATTGCAGAATGGAGAATTGTCTTTTCGGGTAACTGTCATTTAGCAGACGCTGATTATTCAATATGCTAAATGCATAAAAAATGTAATTAAAAAAATAACCTAAATCATATTCCACTCTTTCTGCTTCAGCGACATTGTGTAATGTAATATAAAACTCCAGAGGACATACAGTACTGCATTATCATTCTCCTTTGTTTCTCTCTCCTACTTTAAGTGCATTCAGCCCCTGCTGCCTTTGAGTGTATTGATTTCTGATGAGGAGAACTAATACACACACAGACACACACAAACATGCACATACCAGTACTCGTTTGTCAAAGGCATCTACTTCCGAAAAGAGAGACAGATGGAGAGACAGCAGTCTGTCCTTTTAGACAGAGAGACAGCATCCACTCGTACAGACAGCATGCTATCCAATCATCTCAACGGGATCCAGATGCAAAGAACTCCTCTGAACAGACAGTGGCAGTTTGTTGGTTTGTTATTTGATACAAAATCTGCAGACAAAAGAGAAGCATGATGTTCAATAGTACCAGAACGAAGGATTGAAATATTCTGACATTGTGTTCATGTTTATTTAAAGGGATAATTCACACAAAAATGGAAATTTACTGACTGTTTACTCACCCTCAAGTGGTTCCAAACCTTTATGAGTTTGTTTCTTCTGTTGAGCACATAAGAAGATATTTAGAAGAAACTGGAATCATCTTCTTTTGTGTTTAACAGTAGAAAGAAAATTAAACATGTTTAGAACAAGTGAAGGGTGAGTAAATGAGGTCAAGACTGTCCCTTTAAGGTAATCAACCAATCACATTGCAACAACTAAACAAATTCAGAGCTGGTCAAGATGATCTGCTAAGAATTAAGAGAATCAGAATGGGATAGAAAAGTGAATAAACATGGTATGTTGGTTTTGTAGCACACAGACTGGTCTGAAAATAATAAAATATATATTATTTTCATGCACAAACATCTTTAGGGTTTAAATAAAATGGTCTTAAGAAATCCTTTGAGCATCAGTTTTGTCAGTAAATGAAGAGTTCAGATGCAATTCTCTTCTACAATGAGCATTTTTCTCAGCCTCTTATACTTATGTTCATGTTATTTCACACTGTATAAAAATGCAGGGTTCCACATAATTTATTCATGTTGACCCAACACAAATCGATAAATTTAACTTAACACTTTTAACAAATTTATGTGAATTGAACATAAAAAAAATTAAGTTGTCCCAATGAAATCTCAAGAATTGTGTTGTTTCAGCTCATTTTAATTAAGTAGTTTGAACAAGCAAAAATATATATTTTTTGAGTGCATGTTAAAAGTGGTGAAAATAACCTATTCTATGAAATAAACATGAAATTACAGAGTCAAGACATAGGAGCCTGAGCAAAATGCTAATATTAGAAGAAAATTTCAGATGGCTTTTAGCGGCTTTTTCATTTGAACTCTTCAAACATGCCTTCTTGATGCCTGATGATAATAGCAAGAACCCACCAAGCAATGATAAAAAAGATGTCTAATAGACGTCCAAACTAGGCATGGGACGATAACCGTTTTCAAGGTATACCGCGGTTTGGAAAAGTCAAGGTTTAAAAACCGTCAAAATTTTCTGTAATACCGTTTCTAAGGTGTGTGTACGATTTTTTAAATTTTTTTTAAGACAACAGTACCTCCAGCAGAAAAAATATCCAAAGATGTTGTTTTAAGATGTAAAGAAATCTGTGTTTTAGAAACTAATGAAGACCCCAGAAGTCAGTGATTGATTTGAATTAATTAGCCTGACGTGTTTACTGCTCCAAAATATCAAATTTTAAAGGGAAAAAAGTTGTTAGTTTTTTTACCCAGACATTTAAAAAGAATATATTTAAGAGCAGTAATCACAATACCGTAATACAGTGAAACTGTGATACTTATTATCCAAGGTTATCATACCATCAGAATCTTATACCGGCCCATGCCTTGTCCAAACATAGATATCTTGACTAAACCAAGTCTACATCTGTGAAAATCTAACGGACATCAACCATATTTTAAAAACAGACAAGTCAGAAAGACTTCAAATATTTAATCATTCCTGTATTTGATGACTAGTCTATTTCTGGACTATTGTTAGATCAGATGTCTATTAGATTTTTACTGACAGCCCAGATTTAGCCTTAAGACAAGACGGTTATGTTTGGACGTCTATTAGTCATGTTTTAAACACAAAAAAGCTTGCTGTGGATTCTTTAGTTGATAGACAGCCAACAGCAACTCAAAACAAGTGAAGAGGTGTAGACAGAACACATCAGACCTTGAAGCAAAATTACAGCAACAGTACAAGACTACATAGTAAAACATCTAACAGCAAACTGAGGCTACATACACTCACCAAAATTAGACGATAGAAAGACATTCAGATGGTAGTCAGAATTTGGAGTAAACAGATTACCTCCTCCACAGTGACCAGTCTCACTCCAATGGAGCACATTGGGAGTGTGTTAAAATATTGTTATCACATTAAGGAAGATACAGAGAGGAAATGTTCAAATCTACAGCAACTAGCAAGCTGTACCGAGTGCCTGGTAATAGTGTGTACTACTTGAAAAAAAAACTGCCCGTGAAAACCTGAAGGGGGCAGTGATGGTGAAGACAGTTGTTCAGCTTTCTCCGGTTTGTACTCATTTGTTTTTCAGCCAAAAACTTCCAGTGAAAGGTTAATGTGACTATTTTAAGTTTTGTAAGGTTCATTTTACAGCATTGATATCGTAATGTAATTAAAATACAATGTTTAAATTAACTTAAGCATTCATTTAGTTCAAGCATAAAACGAGATGATAGACCGTGTAACTCCAAACGCCGTCAGTGGCAGCAGGCTAACACAGAAACTCCATTGAAAATGCTGGGGTAAAATAAATGTTCATATTTTAAAGAGATGACAGAGAAAATGGAATTTACCGCAGTGCTTGTTGTCCGGTCTGAGACCCACTTCATATCGTATATCTATCAGGCAGTGAAGATCATTTATTTTTTTAAAGAAAACAGATCTTTAACGTGGCGATTTTGTAATGGAAAGACAGTTCACGGGAAGCTGTGGTTCTGAGTGTTTGAAAACTAAAAGTCTGTGTGCCCCATTAAACATATCCTAACTCAATTTAGTCTACTAAAATATGCCATTTTGTGTGAAAAACTGCACGAGTCAACTGTATGAATGAATATTTCAGTCAGTTTCGCAAAAATTTATTTATGACCTAAACAGCTGATTAAAAACACTGCAGAAATATATATTTTTGTTTTCAGGTCGTTATATTTCAATCACATTGACACTCCAGAAATTTTTTGTAATGTTTTACTGAGAAACTATGGTAAAATATTACTGAACTCACCACACCATTCCCTCATCTGTGGCACCAGGTCAACTCAACAGACAAATTTATTTTATTTTTTTTAAACAAGTGATCTTGACTGCCTGATATAGATATAGATATATATATACACACACACAATTTAAGTCTCAGACAGGACAAGAAGCACTGCCATTAAGTTTCATTTCACCCACCATATCTTTAAAATATGACAGTTTATTTTGACCCAGTATATTCAATGGCGTTTCTGTGCTCGTCTGCTGATTCTGACAGCGCTAGCGGTTACACAAACTTTCATCTCGTTTTGCACTTGAACAACCAAATTAATGCTGAAATCTAACTGATTGTATTGTAATTACATTACAACATCGATGCTGTAAAAGGAACCTAATGAAATTGACAATAGTCACATTAAGCTTTCACCAGAACATAATCATTAGCTAAAAAACACCAGCTGTGTATATACTCCATTAACCCCTTAACCCCCAGAAACAACAACGGAAAAAACAACATATGGTTTAGTTTAATAAACATATACCACATTTTTCTAGCACTTTCTAATCCAAGCTAATGCTAACTGAAAAAAAACATTAAAAACATTTTAAGTTGTACAAAAGATTAAAAAAAATTGCGTATATAAAGTGCCAACACATTTGAATTGTTTTTACACCTTAATAACCATGACTTTATTAAATGTAGGACATATTTGGCATCCCTGCTGAAAAAAACCAGCCTATGATTGGGTTTTGGCCATTTCCAGCATGGTTTTAGCCATTTCCAGACTGGTTTCAGCTATTTCCAGCCTGGTCTTAGCTGTAGAGGCTGGGAGATGACCAGCTAAAACCAGCTTGACCAACCTAGCCAGACAGGAAGCCCAGCTAAAACCAGCTATGTCCAGCTTAAACCAGCTGCTTTTTCCAGCAGGGATATTGATTACCATTTGTTTACTTTTAAAACCATGGTTAGTTTAGGGTTTTTTTTGGTGGTAAAATCATGGTTTGAATCATTATTGTACACAAATTTCAAACACCGAAAAGCATTGCAAACCTAAAATGTTAGTTTCAAACAAATGATTTATTCAATGCACAATGCATGTGAATCCAACATTTTTTAAACAGTGAAACGTGAATGAGCATTTCATGAATGAAGACTTTACATTTGCATTGATCCACACAGACCTACAGAAAAACCCTGTTGTCAACACAAAAACACATTTGTCATGTACAGAGCAGACGTTACAGTCAGAAACAGCAGGAGCTGCCGGTCCTCAACTTGCAGACAGAGAGCAGCACTGAGACCAGCAGCTCAACGTGGCAAAGGCACGAGCTAAGAGAGGTGCAAAAAAAACATTAATGTACGAGACGATTCCACAAACACAAGCCATATACAACATCAAGAATAAATCAAAATATTCATTCTGATTGTGAATCTTAATTAGTGCAACCTCTAGTATTTTCCCTGAAGGAGGAATAGAAGATACAATACAAGGCCTAGTGCTGATTGCAAATAAAGATACCAAACCTCTCCCCCAGCACTACTTCCGCAGCCATGGAAAAGCATGTTCAAACATGGATGAGTGAGAAATTAAAGTATAAAAAAAAGAGAAAAAATTAACTCTCATCATGCACACTTTAAAACATACTCTTGCACAAGCAGGTACCTGAGAAAACCTCAAGTAAAATCTGTTATACCTCGGGCTCATTCCAGCGCTCTGGAAGAATAAAATCATTCCTCTGCGAGTCTGTCTGCTGCTCCACCTCGGCCTCCATCTCTCGCCTGCAGTCCTTCTGTCTAGTTCACTTTACGGAGACTTCCCATTCAAACACGTTGCTCATCCGTCCAGATCCCTCGTTTAACCATGCAATGTCATCGTCGGGCATGCTGGGGATTCTGGGTAAACGCCAATGATCATCACCGAATGAATTGTGAAAACATGTTACAGCTACATGTGTGTGTCGTCATTTCATGGAATAATCAATTAACAAAAACTCTCCCTCCATTAACTGGCTTTCCATTTTTTCCCCTCCATGTTAATGTTTTTGGGCCCTCAGCAGAACAGTTCGGGAAAAACTAAGAAAAAAAAATAAAGAGAAGCTTTAGTCTGTAAAATGTGATGAGTTAAAATGGGCCCCGGGGCCCTCTGGGATGAAAGCGTTTGTAAGCGATGAAACTGGCTGTCACAACGGCCAGAGTGACTACAGCAAACAGTGTCCATGTGCCCAAAGCAGAGGAAGATTCTCCATCGGCACGAGAGCTGGTGGGGCCGTTCTGCAAGACAGGCTGTGGACAGAAGCAGATGAGCTTCAATTATTGGCAGTTCTCAGTGCTGTGATGTACAGCAGGATCTTCAGTTGGCTTTACTTACTCGCTGCTGAATGCAGAGATGCACGTCCTCTCCTGCAGAGCGAAACAGCTCCACTGCTGCACCGTGAGACAGATTGTCCAGCTTTCTGCCGTTTATCTACACAAAGGCACAATGTACACTTCATTCATTTTTTATATCACTAGTCATATAAAGAAATGTAATCTTTTGAAAC
This sequence comes from Danio tinwini, assembly GCA_903798205.1. Classification (NCBI taxonomy): domain Eukaryota; kingdom Metazoa; phylum Chordata; class Actinopteri; order Cypriniformes; family Danionidae; genus Danio; species Danio tinwini. The sequence continues at coordinate 4,731,464 of CAIGQZ010001313.1, read as the reverse complement.
TGAAGCACAAAATACACTGATGTTTAGTTTATTGAATACTTTCTTTAATTAACCACATCATTTTGATTAAAGAAAAGATTAGTCTTTCCTGAAGCCAAATCTGGAGCTAATCTAACAAAATAATTTATAACAACAGTCCAAAAAATTATAGCCCAAATTTCATTCATTAATTTTCCTTCGGCTTAGTTCCTGATTTATCAGAGGTCGCCACAGCGGAATGAACCACCAATTATTCCGGCATGTTTTACACAGAGGATGCCCTTCCAGCCCCAACCCAATACTGGGTAACACCCATACACTCATTCACACACACACACACACACTGATAACACTATCATAGTATGGCCAATTTAGTTTATTCAATTCACCTATAGAGCATGTTTTTGGACTGTGGGGGAAACCAGAGGAAACCAACGGTAACACGAGAGAACATGTAAACTCCACACAAAAATGCCTACTGACCCATACTGGACTCGAACCAGCGACCTTCTTGCTGTGAGGCGACAGTGCTAACTACTGAGCCACAGTGTCACCCACTTTCAGGAGTTCATAATAGAAATCAATATTTTGAAGGAATAACCCTGATTTTCAATCACAATATATAAAAACATTTGCTCTTCCCACCAATTGTCATTTACTAAAAATAAATGCTCTAAATTATGATGTTTACTAATTTTGCAAGACTTTCAATTGAATAAAACAAATATTATTATCTAACTTAAACCCATACTTAATAAATGTACTTAATTTTTTAAAAACCAATTTGTCAGGTGTGCGTTTATAATATGCAGTAAATCTACACTCAGCGGTCATTTTATTAATTACACCTTACTAGTACTGGGTTGGACCCCCTTTTGCCTTTTAGAACTGGCATAGATTCAACAAGGTACTGGAAATATTCCTCAGAGATTTTAGTTCATATTGACATGATAGCATCACGCAGTTGCTGCTTTGCTGCAGATTTGTCGGCTGCACACTTATGGTGTAAATCTCCTGTTCCACCACATCCCAAAGATGCTCTATTGGATTGAGATCTGGTGACTGTGGAGGTCATTTAAGTACAGTAAACACATTGTCATGCTTAAGAGACCAGTCTGAGATGATTTGCACATTATGACATGGTGCGCTATCCTGTTGGAAGGAGCCATCAGAAGATGTGTACACTGTGGTCATAAAGGGATGGACAGGGTCAGCAACAATACTCAGGTAGGCTGTGGCGTTGACACAATGCTCAATTGGTACTACTGGGCCCATAGTGTCCCAAGAAAATATCCCCTACACCATTACACCACCACTACTAGCCTGAACTGTTGATACAAGGCAGGATGGATTTATGCTTTCATGTTGTTGATGCCAAATTCTGACCCTACCATCTGAATGTCGCAGCAGAAATCGAGACTCATCAGACCAGGCAATGTTTCTCTAATTTTATTGTCCTTCTATTGTCCAATTTTGGGAATTGTGCAAATTGTAGCCTCAGTTTTCTGTTCATAGTTGACAGAAGTGGCACCCGGTGTTGTCTTCTGCTGCTGAAGCCCTTCTGCCTCAAGGTTAGAAGTGTTTCATTCTGAGATGCTCTTCTGATAGCTCGGTTGTAATGAATGGTTCTGTAAGTTACTGTTGCCTTTCTATTAGCTGGAACCAGTCTGTCCATTCTCCTCTGAGCTCTGGCATGAACAAGGCATTTGCGCCCACAGAACTGCCACTCACCGGATATTTAATCTTATTCAGACCATTTTCTGTAAACCCTAGAGATGGTTGTGCGTGAAAATCCCAGTAGATCAACAATTTCTGAAATACTCAGACCAGCCTGTCTGGCACTGACAACAATGCCACAGTCAAAGTCAATTAAATCACCTTTCTTCCCCATTCTGATGTTGAGTTTAAACTGCAGCAGATCGTCTTGACCATGTCTACATGCCTAAATGTAGAGTAGCTGCCATGTGATTGGCTGATAAGAAATTTGCATTAACCAGCAGTTGGACAGATGTACCTAATAAAATGGCCGGTGAGTGTATAGCTACATACATACTGTAATAATGATGGAATAATGGTTGCTTAAATATAATATAGCAGATATCGCTCTACTATCTTGCAGAATCATATATTTGCATTTTTTAACAAAAATATAAGATAATAATAATATAAAACTGATGAGCAAAACCATTAAAGAATTCTTACTAACTCTTAAACATACATTATAGAAAATTTCTGTGCCCTAGATTCTTCTTTCAGGGTAACACAATCACATAAAAGCAGTTTGTAATGCTGAACTTGCATGGTTATTCAGAGGCTGTGCATTAAAGCTGAATAGGGCCGTTCACAGGAATACAGTCAGCATTGATTTCCAATAAATCGCATATGTACAGTTGTACTGCTGTACAGTGAAGTGGCAGCATTGATTCACAGTTAAGTATATAGACCATATTCAAGCATTATGCATTAGTCATTTGTTAACCATGTAGTGGTTTTACCGCAAGAATTTTGTCTCCCTCCTGCAGACGTCCATCCAGTGCAGCCGCTCCGTTTTCTTTGATTTTTGCCACATAGATTCCACTATCATTCATCATGTACTGCTGGTCCACTCCACCCACTATATTAAACCCCAGACCTGGTAGAGAAAAGACGACGTTAAACACAGCACAAACTACTGACATGATTAAATAGAGCCTGAAAAATGTTCTGAAGGCCTTAATGTGATTTCTAAAGGAGCACAAACAGACATGATCCCAGGTGCACATCATTTCTTAAAGCAACACTTCACTGTTTTTGAATATGGTCTCATTTGACAATTTTACTGCAACAGGTAAAGGTCCCATTAAATTAAAATATTTTAATTTTAGGTCTATAAGCTAGTGTGCTACACTGTCAAAATTTGCGTTTAGAAACTATAAAACACATAATCATGTAAGGCTTGTAGTTTGTCTCTTCTGCCTAAATGGATCAACGGTTTTATTCATATATCACCTCATACTTCATTTTCCAATTAAATCTTGACTAATCAAATGCTCTCTAATTTCTGACATGCCCTGCCCCCTTTAAGACGCTCCACATTTGATCAAACAGCAACCTGCCACTTTTCCTTGTGAAGGAAATATGAAAGTAACTGAAACTGCAATTCATCAAAATTCGGCTACTCCTGGCTCCATAATAGAGCATATTTCTATTGATCCCACTGTTAAAATGGCCAACTTTACAGCAGAAAAAAAGGTTTACACAGCCTGGTACAAAGAACGATTTTGGTTCATATAGCTAACATTACCCTTCATGACAACTGTGAGGGGGGTGAATTCATCCATTTCCTTTATATTAAGTCTGCATAATTAAGGGTGTGGCCACTTGAGTGACAGCTAGGTCTCGCTGCTCACTGTCTCATCACCTCAGCTGATTAGCCGCTGAACTTGGCATATACATTGTATTTTGGTTTTGTTTTATGTGGCTTTACACAGTCAGTTGCTTTTTGGAATTATTTCTTACAATTATCAGATAATACAACATGCTGTGTGCACTTAATTTTGCGTCAATTCAAATGACCGCGGGGAAATGTCAACATTTAATTCTTGCTGGTTTTATTATCACATTTGCTTTGAGGAATCATTTCAGAACGCGGGATAGTGAAAGTGTCGCGGGTGGGTGACGTCAAACTCCAGGAGCCTTTTCTTTCGTGTTTGGTGGTGCATCTTCATTGTCATTTAGTCTGACTTTATGATGGCTGAGATCATACAGTGTGATACGAGAGCCATGTTTGTGCAGTCTGACATGCTACAATCATTCAGGATTATAAAAAAAAAATCTCACAGTGTGAGCCGGCCTTAAGCAAAATGCTAGCAGGTGTCTGTAGCTCCGCCTCTTTGCCCTTATTTGGTCACCCCCGGTTGGAGCGATGTCACAGTGCAAACAAAATGGTGCCGGTAGGCCACCCCCACTCATAGCTTAATTTGCGCCCTTCAGAAACCTATGGATGACGTCACAGCTACTAATGTCCATATCTTTTACAGTCGATGCATTTAATGCACTTGAGCTCAACCATTTTGAGCTCCACCACTGGCAGAGTGGCGATTCAACGAAATGCTATTGACACAGTTTTATAAAAAGGGGAGGAGCTACACTGTCACATGCTCTTCACGTTTCAGTTGAGATTGTCAAACATAAATTTTTTTAAAAATTTACATTTTAAAGTACTTCACGGGACCTTTAAACAACTGAGTTTTACCATTTTGCAATCTTTTCAGACAATTTCTGGATATGAAAATAGCATTTTTAGCTTAGTCCATTAGCATCTCACTCAAACATGACCAGAGTTTAGTCAGTTTTCCTATTTAAAGCATGACTTCTGTTGTTACATTGTGTTTTAAGATAAAGTAACTTTTTTCTAGGTCTTTAAATGAGCCTATTTTTTTTATTTACGTGAAGATTTCCTTTAAAATGAAAGTTCAACCAAAAATGAAAATGTGCAGTTTATTTACTCGCCCTCAGACCAGTTAAGGTGTCAGTGACTTTTAAACAAGTAAATAAATAAAGTTGAAACCGTATCCTGATTCAGAAAACGCAAGTCAATGGCTACCAGCACTTTGAGAGTTAGAAAAAAACATAGAAACGCCAAACAAAAGTAATAACCAAGACTCCTAATGACACGGAGTACGTTTACATGGACCCCAATAATCTGACTTGAATACGATTAAGACAATACTCTGATTAAGCATCTATCGTGTAAACATCGTTTTTTGATTAACTGAATCCGATAAAGGTCATAATTGAACTAAACAGAAATGGAATTAAGACATGTGGAGTATGCTGATTTTAGTCACATTATTGAAGCACAGTACAGACAACACAACATTTACGAAAGGATAGACTACACGCACGCACGCACACACACACACACACACACACACACACACACACACACACACACACACAGCTGTTTGACACTATTCTCTGCCCCCACCGAGTCAGTGAAGGACCACAGACACCTGCATTGTGAAATGCAGAGGTTTTTGTTCCCATACGATGTGCGGTATTAATACTCGCATACAATATCAGTGAAAGTGAAAATGCCAAACTGCAGTTAATGTCCACAAATAAAAAAAATGAAACACCCGAAAATACATGAAATTCTAGAGGAAACGTGGACAGTGCAGTGATGCTATGATGTTCGTAAAACAAGATCATGAAAGGAAAAAATAAAAAAACAACTCATGTAAACAACACCTTAATCATATCATCATATTCAGATTAAGCCAAATAATTTGATTACCGATGTCCATTTAAACGTAGTAAATTATGTCGTGTGAAGCAAAATGATTAGTCCGTGCAAAAAAACTGAACATTATTTACACTCTCAACATTAACTCACAGTCTTTGCAAACAGTCCAAGGTGGTCTGGAGTGTGAGTTTTAGTTGAAACTTTCCATACAGGTTTCAGCAACCAGGTAAAACAAAAGTACATATTGATTTATTTCTTAATAAAATTTATTTCTGTACACGTGTTATTATGCATCAAAGCGCTTGCACTTCAGACTTCATAAACATGTTCAGGGCTGGTTTTACAAGGCTATGTATTAAAGGGCACCTAGGTTACCACTTTTTCCAGATTTAATATAAGTCTTTTGTTTCTCCAGAATGTGTCTGTAAAGTTTCATCTCAAAACACCCATCAGATTTTTTATTATACCTGTCATAAGTTTCTACTTTGTAGCATTTAGCATCAGCTAGCGGTTTTTGTGTACTGCGCCTTTAAGGCTAGTCCTTCACGCCCACCGTTTCCACGTGCCTGGCAGCGGCTCCCTCGGCTGCGTCAGACAACAGACAAACACGAAGGAATAAGATCTCAAGTAAGAATCTGATCCCTAATGTAATTTTTTCCAAACTAGGCGGATTAAATTTTTTTATTAATCTGTAATTATAATATTATGAAAATCCCCATAAAATTGTCCCATTTTCATAGACAAATGTTACTAGCTTGGTGCCTCATATTTAAACACAATTTTACACCCCATTCATATATAATTTGGAATAATAAGAACATCTTGTATAAAAACAAATCTCTATTCTTCAATAACTGGCTTAAAATGATATAATTTTTGTGTCTCAACTTTTCAATGATAGTGGTTTACTTTGTAACTACTCTGAATTTTTAGTTAAGCATGGAATGCCTGTAAACCCAAAAGACTTTGCTATTGTTGCTGATGCAATCCCACAAGGTGTTTTTATGCTTTTTAAAGGACTTTCATTTCCAATTACTTGTCATTCAGTGGACCTTTCGAAAACATTTATTGGTAAAAACTGTCTTTCTTTATCTAAATAAAAATGCAATCAGAAAATAAGAGCTCTGTTTCAGAAGGATTCTGTTACTGTGCCTTATAAAATGTCATATTGGAATGGATTTGTGAATATTTCCTGGAAAAAAGTTTGGTCACTACCCCACAAATTTTTTATAACAAATAAAATAAGAGAAGGTACCTTTAAACTGATTCATAGATGCTATCCAGACAAGTGTAATCTTAAACAGCTTAAGAATGATATTAACACCAACTGTTCCTTTTGCTTATCCAGAAACTTCACTTCATTTATTTTGGAATTGCCCTCATTCAATGACATTTTGGTGTGATGTACTTGATTTTATAAAACATTATGTAAAGACAGATTTTGAATTTACATATAAGAATATTATCTTTGGATTCCATGAATGTGAAAAGGAAAATACTTATTTCATAAACCTTATTTTTTTGTTGGCCAAATTTCATATTCACAAGAGCAAGTTTTGTAAGTGTAAACCTTTTTTTCCTAAATTTAAAATTGAAATGAAAATGTATTTTGAATGTATTGAAGGATCAACAAACTTAAAAGCAATACGAACACAGACTTTGATGAAGGACTTGGCACTTATCTTGGACTAAATGACTGAAAACCCCTGGATTGTTGTTGTTGTTGTTTGATTCATGACATTTGTTGTTAATGTTTTTTCAAGCATTCAATAAAAAAATAAATAAATAAAAGATCTCACGAAACGTTTGTGAGGAAAAAGTACAGTAAGAATCTTACCAATAAGTATTTGATGCATGTTGTGGAGTTGCAGGATGAGTCACACACAATGTCGTTACAAAGTTCACGCACACACACAAATACACACACACAGCGCTGACAGGCACACACACACAGCGCGTGTTTAGCTTTGCACTGTTTTGCACGCAAATGTGTCAGACTACAGGTTAATCTACACTGCTGTATGGATATCTGTTATGTTAATGTACAAAATAAACCTGATTTAACGTCCACAAACCAGGATTGAAGCGTCTTTTATAATTGTTCGGACACGCGGCTGTGTTGATGAAGTAAATCGCTGTAATTCATTACAAACATGCACTGTTTTAAAACATTTTAAACTTGTAAAACTCACTCTTGATCACATTTGATGATGATTGATGATCCTAGCAAACTGAACAGACTTTTATTTACAGTTGCTTAGTGTGCGCACGTCCTGCTCCTGTGTCTAGTTGATATGATTATACACGTTACTACGGAGACATCTTAATCAAAGCTGTCAATCAATTCAGTGGGCGGGGAGGGGGGGGCGCACTCCTACGTCAAGTTGTGGTAGGTCTCAAAACCGCTCACATTGGTCCACAGTTTTTATATATATTTTATAAAAAAAAGCACTGGGTGTGTTTATATCACCCCAATATGACGGTCTATACACCATACATACAGATATGTCTGTCCAAACAGCTTGAAAAGGAGATTTTTCACCATAGGTGCCCTTTAAAGGTTCCGGGAAGTGCTTTAAAATGTGCATTTTTATTCAATGTTTGACGTTTATTTATTTATTTATTTATTTTGGTTTTAATGCCACATCAGCAGCATTGGCTATATATATTTATGGCAAAAAATATAATAAATATACAATATATAATCATATGATCATATCAGTTTCTTAACAAACATACATTGTAAAAAACAAAAACAAAAAAACATACACGTAGCAACAACACGGAAGAGTCATATACAATCTTTTAGTTTGATTAAAGATAAATATTCTAAAATTCCTCCAGAAGACACCTTTTCAAACATTTCACTTAAAATATTTCCAGAATAAAAATGTTCTCTAATATCATTTAAAAATACACATTCTATTAAAATATGCTTTATCGTCAAAATATTCTTACAAGTCACAAATAGGTTTTTCTTTTCCTTTTATTTAATATGCGTGTATAAGCAATGTTTGACATAATCTCAACCAAAACACAAAGTGAGGGTGGGACATAGTGTAGCTCCTCCCCTTAAAAAAACAGCTCTGCCAGAGAAAGTGGTTGAGCTCAAGTGCATCAAATGCGAAGCGTCTTGAAGGGGGCGGGGCATGTCAGACACTAGAGAGCATTCGATTGGTCATGATTTGATAAGAAACTGAAGTATGAGTTGACGTGAATAAAACCATTGATCCATTTAGGCGGAAGTGACAAACTACAAGCTTTATACGTTTATATCAGATTTATATCTTCTTAAAGCAAATTTTCTCACAGTTTTGGAGCACACTATCTTATAGATACCCTAAAAACTAACAATACTGATACAAACATCTAAAAAAAATTTTCAGGTTGTTACACAAACAGATTTTTTTTTTTACCTCATGAGACACCAGGAGCCACTGTTATTAATTTCGTTTTGCCTGTATATGTTGCTAGCGAGTGACTTGTATTTTATGTGTAAACAAGGACCAGTTTCAGCTAAAAATAATCTTTTATAAAATTATTCTTTTAAGCAAATTTCATTTTTGAGTGAACTATCTCTCTAAGACTGTGAAGAGTCTCTATTTAATGCACATACAAACAAAGACACAGAAAATATCACTGTTAAATTTTACATTTTATATTAATGTACAATGTACAAAATGAAAATAGCTAAAATTGTTAAAGTTATGCAATAAATTATTTATTAAGCTGATCAAACAGTAATTAATGTAATAATAATCTGAAGCAATGAAAGATCTTGTCCTGCATATTAAACATTGTGAGGTTAATTAAACAAATCCATTAGAATATTATTTTCTCAATTTTCATATTGTTGTGACTTTAATATTAATTTAATTCATACAACAATAAGCTAATTGTGTTTGGCAGAAAACAAATTTAAAAGAAGAGCTCCAATTTTAGCACAGTCAGTGTACACAGGTGGACAGTCTGGACCTGACTTTAATGCACGGTCATATTCACATTAAACATTACATAAATCCAGAATCTCATTTAATATAAAAAGGACATAATCTTTCCAGTAGGCATGGGCCGGTATAAGATTCTAACGATATAATAACCTTGGATAAAAAATCACGGTTTCACGGTATCATAATATTGTGATCATTGTTCTAAAATATATTCTTTTTAACTGTCTGGGTTAAAAACAACACATTTTTCCCCTTTGAAAACAATATATTTTATTTTTTGAACGATTTAAAAGATTTTAGAGCAGTAAACATGTCAGGCTAAATAATGAAAATGAATCATAGACGTCTGCTGCCTTCATTAGTTTCAAAAACACGGATTTCTTTAAAATGACATCTTTGTATATATTTTCTCCTGGAGATACTGTTGTCCTAAATATATATAT
>CAIGQZ010001313.1:4672038-4716865 GCA_903798205.1 Danio tinwini | reverse complement strand
TCACTCTTTGCCTTACAATCAGAGTTGGACCAGCCGTAATTAACCAGTCTCTTCAAAATGGATGGCCAGGGCAGTTCAAGACAGGTCAGTGTTGCTCATCACAGCATTGTTGTAATAATATGGAGCTGTCCTGGCCGTCCTTTTTCAAGAGCCTGGTTAATGGACTGCACGATCGCTTCTGCATTTGTGCTCAGCCCGCACGGTTACTTCTAGTGCAGCACCGTGATCACTGTATGCGGATGGTGCAGGAGAGGATGATAGATTACACTCGCTGTTTATAAGTGTTTCCTCAGATTACCGTGAAGGACTTTAATCGATATTATCATGAACTTTAATAAATTTTGTATATATAGCTAAACTTTGATAGAACAGAAATATAGCCATATGTCTAAAACTAAACATTCTAATGTCATTTATAGATAAGTCAGACAGATTCTGACTTAAGGTTAAGGTGGGAGAAGCCTGTGTCATTTCCAGCTTCCATTTACTGCTGATTAAATATACATGTAACTTTAAAGGGCACCTATTTTACCCCTTTTGCAAGATTTAAGATTAGTCTATTGTGTCTCCAGAATGTGTTTGTAAAGTTTCAGCTCAAAGCACCCATCAGATTTATTATACCTTTCAGAATATTGGATTTTCTGCTCTGAACACACTAGCTGTATTTGTTGCCTGTGCTTTTAATGCCAATTCTCCTCGCCCACCGTTCCCACGTGCCTGTCAGAATGTGCCTCAGTCTCTGTCTGCGAATTTGCCAAGAGTATGAATATATTTCGGTCTTAACTGTACTGTATATGTGTGTGTATTAGTGTCTAAATTGTCATGCTGTCCTACTAAAACAGTTGCCCTGACCAGTGAAATGCACAATGTAGTGCAAAAAACACTTTCAGATATGAAATAATATGTCCAAGCACATTTTAATCAGGGTAATACAGCATTCGTTTGGACAAAATAATTAGCTTACCTTCATTATCTCAATGATTTTCTTTAAAATAATGAATATTTTCCAACATTCATTGCAAATAAAAGAATATTCAGCCATTTGGATCTGCCTTTTTCCAGCTCAGTATCACAGCTCTGCTCTGAAGTTTCCTGAATTAGAGTTATGGGCCCCCGTGGGCATCAGTACACGTTTGATTTTCACTAAATCAGTGTTGATTTTCACTAAATCAGTAAAAAAGTCATGTTCTGTTATACATGCAAAAAGGGTAACTAGCAGAATGTACACTGAATGGTGAGAGAATAAAGACAAACAGAGTGATAATAACAGAGTCCTCTCAGAAGAGTCAAAACAGGTTCTATATCTCTACAGTATTTCATTTGTTTAAATCATGTGCCCATCATGTGTTTGACTAAACTAGAGATACAGAAACTTCTAGAAATGTTCAGTCTTTCAGACATAACTGCTATTTTCCAATGTTTACCAATGATTTAGTGTCACCTCCACATTACTGAACTGCTCCTACACCTCTGCTGTGTGTGTATGTTAAATCATGCTGGGAGCTGCGCTGAACAGAGTCACGTCTCCTTCTATGTGCAGACAAGTGACGTCCTCCATCCCGCCTGTCCTGTGCTCAAACTCCAGCAGGTGAACACCGTCCACAGCCACCTTAAACCCGTCCGTCTCCACCAGGATCTTCAGCTGCACACAAACATAGTATAAAAATCAGATCGCCCTGATACCTCAAATGAAAGTTTGTGACGTCAGTTTGAATGAAACTGGGCCAATATGAAGTTTGCATGGAGTTTATTTATGGAGGCTGAAAATAGCCTGTTAAAGACCCCAGCAGTGTTGGGTTAGTTACTTCAAAAAAGTAGATAATTACTAATTATTCATTCATTTATTTTCTTTTCGGCTTAGTCCCTTTATTGATCTGGGGTCACCACAGTGGAATGAATCGACAACGTATCCAGCTCGTTTTTACGCAGCGGATGCTCTTTCAGCCGCAACCCATCTCTGGGAAACATCCACACACACTCATTTACACTCATACACTACGGACAGTTTTAGCCAATTCACCTGTACCACATGTCTTTGGGCTGTGGGGGAAACCGGAGCACCTGGAGGAAACCCATGCGAACGTAGGGAAAACATGCAAACTCCACACAGAAACGCCAACTGACCTAGCCGAGGCTCGAACCAGCGACCTTCTTGCTGTGAGACCACAGCACTATCTACTGCGCCACTGCGTCGCCATAATTACTAATTAAATAATTACAATTCTATTTAAGTTACTTTTCTTATTACTTTAAATAATATAATTACTTAAAAGAAAATTAATTTAATTACTTGACTAAATACTACTTAAAATCCCTTAGTCTCAAAGCATAGACAATATTAAACTCTTTTAATTATTTATTTATGAGTCAAACATTTCATATATAGCATATACTGACATAAATATCCTACTCATTTCATGGTTTCCTAAGCATTTGCAAATGTTGGACAAATATAACCTCCTTCAGTTAAAAAATGGGTTATTAAGCTATATATATATATATATGCCTTAATCCTTTATGGCATAGATTCAAGAAGGTACTGAAAAATTCCTCAGAGATTTTGGTTCTTACTGACATGATAGCATCACGCAGATGCTGCAGATTTGTCAGCTGTACATACATGATGTAAATCTCCCGTTCCACCACATCCCAAAGGTGCTCTATTGGATTTAATTCTGGTGACTGTGGAGGCCATTTAAGTACAGTGAACTCATTGTCATGTTCAAGAAACCAGTCTGGGATGATTTGCGCTTTATGACATGGTACGCTATCCTGCTGGAAGTAGCCATCAGAAGACGGGTACACTGTGGTCATAAAGGAATAGAAATGGTCAGCAACAATACTAAGGTAGGCTGTGGCATTGACACGATGCTCAATTGGTACTAACGGGCCCAAAGTGTGGCAAGAAAATATCCCCCTTACCATTACACTATCATCCCCAGCCTGAACTGTTCACACAAGGCACGATGAATCCATGCTTTCATGTTGTTAACACCAAATTCTGACTCTACCATCCGAATGTCACAGCAGAAATCGAGACCCATCAGACCAGGCAACGTTTTTCCAATCTTCTATTGTCTATTATGGTGAGTTTCCTGTTCTTAGCTGACAGGAGTGGCACCTAGTGTGGTCTTCTGCTGCTGTAGCCCATCTGCCTCAAGGGTGGACATGTTGTGTGTTCAGAGATGCTCTTCTGCATACCTCGGTTGTAACGAGTGGTTATTTGAGTTACTGTTGCCTTTCTATCAGCTCAAGCCAGTCTGGCCGTTCTCCTCTGACCTCTGGCATCAACAAGGCATTTGCGCCCACAGAACTGCCGCTCACTAGATATTTTCTCTTTTTAGACCATTCTCTGTAAAACCTAGAGATGGTTGTGCATGAAAATTCCAGAAGATCAGCATTTTCTGAAATATGCAAACCAGCACGTCTAACACCAACAACCATGCCACGTTCAAAGTCACTCAGTTTGAACTGCAGCAGATGATCTTGACCATGTCTACATGCCTAACTGAGTTGCTGTCATGTGATTGGCTGATTAGAAATTTGCATTAACGAACAGTTGGACAGGTGTACCTAATAAAACCTAAGTGTATGTATATATATATATATATATATATATATATATATTGAATTTATAATTCAACTTTTCTCACTCAATTCACTGTTTCTTAAGCAAATTACATAAATAATTTTAATAAATGTATAAATGTGACCTTTTGTTGGTTGAAAAAAATAAATATTGTGCAAAAAATGTTTTAACAAAAAAAATGACTCTTTGCTTCTTTTTTTACAGAACTGTTGAATTAATTTCCAATATTTAAGACAAGTACATAACAAGTAACCAGAACTAAATGTACTTAAAAATGAAAAGTAATCCATTACTTTACCTTTTCAGTGAGAAAGTAAGTTTGTTCATGCTAGTAAACACCTTTGAACTTCCATAGGTCAATGGCGATTATGTAATAAGAAGGTGTGCTCTGGGACTCTGCCCTCTTTGCAATTAAAATGGAGGAAAAAAATGATATTTGAGCCTTTATGTTTCTTCTAAAGGTTCGTGTGAAACCAAATTTACAATGTTTATTATGATAGCGCACACTGTTCTTCTTTTGGTGAACGATTAATTCTGTGTAATCAATCCACTGAACAAAATGTTTGGTAATCTTCGAAGTCTGACATTTGCTTCTGCGTTTGAAGTCGTTTTCTGTTGACATCAATATTCTTAACCACACCCCCTTTTATTGAAGCCGTCAAACTGACATCAACGTAAGGACCACTACTACAAACTCAGAAGACTTTGATTGAAGATTACCAAACCAAACTATTTTTTGTGGATTACATTTCATGGATTAATTGTTGTTCTAACTAATAATAAAGTGCTTAGCAAAATAAACACTTTAATTTTAGATTTCACATGGACTTATTGAATATTGAAAACATTAAGTGTCTATGAGCAAATGATGCACAAAAATAAAGCCCCCCCAACCCATTTCAATATTCTGTTTCAGTAGGAAGTACATCAACATACTGAAATAAAAGTCTCAGCAACTTCCACTTCACACAGAATTAAATGTTTATACCTCAAATTGTCTGCCCTGCACAAAGGGAAATCCTCCCTCTCTCTCCTCAGGACCCCAGAGACCCCCAAGCTGTGAATTTCGTACGACGGTGTTCTCGTGGAAGCGAGGGTTAAAGTGGAAAACCACCTCATGCCCCCTCATAAAGTCTACATGGAACCTGAGAAAGGAGAAGTGTGTTTTGACATACAAAGAGAGTTGGACATGTAGAAGTCATGCTAGAGTTGTTTACATTAGTGTGTGTGTTTTACCTGTTTCCTCCTATTATTGGTTCACCCACTATGGTGATAAGCAGGTGTGGCATAATCCCAGCGCGCAGTGGGAGATCATACGGCAATGGCTGAAACACATACAAACAAACTATGTGAGATCCTTAACAATTGCAAAAGGTCTCCACAATAAAGAATATATACATTAATGAGACACAGGTTTCCATCTTTATTACAGTATTGTTATTGTAAAAAGAGACATACAATATTACAAATCTAGAGTGAAATCAACGACTCTGCCTGGCCAGAAAAGAGGTTTTGTGTGAATTTAAAGGGTCAGTTCGCTAAAAAAAAAATTCTGCCATTATTTACTCACCCTTGACTTGTTGTAATCTAGTTTTTGTTCTGTTAAACACAAAAGAAAATATTTTGAAGAATGTTGGAAACCTGTAACCACTGACTTCCATAGTATTTTTTTCTACTACTGGATGTCAATGTTTGCAGGTTTCCAATTGGATTCAAACTGAATTACAACAAGTCAAGTCATTAGCTTTTCATTTCGTAAACAACTATAATGGCTGTACTTCAGGATGACAATGCAAACGTGATCAGGATAAACTGCTTCATTTTCACATATGAAATAAGAATTAACCCTAAAAAACAAAAAAGCCTCTTGCTAAAGAGGTTTAAAACCTTTGTGAATTTGTTTCTTCTGTTAAACACAAAACGGAATATTCTGAGGAATGTTGGGAAAGCCACTGACATCCATAGTAGAAACAAAAGTACATAGTAGAAACTTTAGTATATCTTCCTTTTTGTTCAACAGAAGAACAAAAAGAAACTCAAACAGGTTTGAAACAAGTAGAGGATGACCACATGATGACAGAATTTTCATTTTTGGGTGAACTACCCCTTTAAACCCATTTAAAAGTCTTTAGGATGTAATTGAGTAGACTTTACAGAATGTTTTCTCTCCGCAGGGTCAGATGGTGTCGTTAGGATCATCTTTAGTGTTGGTTATGATGTAGCATTGTTTTGACAACGTAATGCAGTGTGTCACAAAGTTTATTTCCATGATCAAGAGCTACATTCATTTTTTTTTTCTCATGGAATTTTTATTCTTGCAAATGGCATACAGCCCACACACTATATAGAATCTTAAATAGCCCTGACAAAACAATGCCCAAATAAAACAATCAACATCTGATGGGGGGAAAAATAGTAACAATAATAACAAACCATATATATAATATACACATATACCTCCACTCAATCCACATCTAAGGTTTTAAAATCATTAAAGAATGCAATGCAATCAATTTTTGCCATTTTTAAAAAAAAAAAAAAAGTTCTCCCCTACCTCTGATATTGTATTCAATTTTCTCAAGTTTTAAAAAGAAGACCAAATCTTTGAGCCACAATGAAATAGATGGGTGTTGTGAGGAGGTCTGACACTGAGAAAAAACACCAAAGATTGAGATTAAAGGGCAAACAGCTAACTTGACCCCCACAATATCAGAAACTATTTTAAAGAACATAATCCATTAATTTTGCAGCTTGGGACAAAATCCAAACATATGACTAAGGTTACATAGTGAAGGTTTACATTCATTCATTTTCCTGCAGCTTAGTCTCTTGTTTATCAGGGGTTGCAACAGCGTAGGTTTACATTTATCACACATCTGAAACACTGGGATGTATTTTAAAAATCTTTGAGGGATGAGCGCATTCATTTTTTTGACTGATAATGGAAGCATCTCCACTATCTGACCCACAGATGTCCTTTCTCAACTCCAGCATGAAGATTTTTAATAGGGTTAGAGTCTAGAGCCCGACCGATATATAATTTCTTGATTTTATCTGCGAATAATCTGCCACTAATATTAAAATTTTTAAAACATATTTTACAGAAAACAACACATACAAAATGATTAAAAGTTTGTAAATACTTAGTCCAGCAAGTAGTCCTTGCTCCATTGTTTGCTACAGGCAACCAGACAACCTGTTCAGTCAGTAAGGTCTTTTCAGTCAGCGGCATTCAAACAGCGTTGCAACAGTAAGCTGCTATCTAATTTGCTACTGTAAGTTAATAAACAGTAACTCCATCATTTTTCAGTGTTTTCCATACACTGACCTATAATTATTTATTCAGTTGTTTACATTTGGAATAGCTGTGATTTCTTGATGAACCTGCCCCTGTTAAACTGGCACATCATGAAGTGTTTGATCATTGCAAAAACAATGTGCTTATACATATATACTGTATTACGTTTATGTATATACTGTATTTTCTTATATAGTATTAGTCAAATATTTGGGCACATGAATGGGAAAGTGTCCTTGACTGGTACTGTACTATAATATGTGAAAAAAAATAATCAGCCGATAGGGCTGCACAAGATATCGCTTCAGCATTGATATCGCAATGTGATCATTCAGAATAGTCACATCGCCAGTATATGCAATGTTGAGCCTTGATTATAATTTATTATTTTGCAAGTGTTTTTGAGGCCTGTGACTGTATGAGGGTTTTAAAACATTCAGGCATAAGAAAATGTACCGTTTGTACCTTTGAAAAATTCATAACGATTGGTTTTATTGAATTGTTTATAAAACAAAAACTATGCGGTTTAATTTTTACATTTGATTATTTACTTTATACTTGAATACAGTTTGACTCTTCAGACAATAATAATTAATTGCTGTTTATTTCATTTGTATCTTTTTCTTTATTGAATTTATCCATGCCTGTAGATTGTTTCTTATATTTTATGCACTCCTCTACAGAATCATCCAAACCAATCTAAAATTATAAATTCTTTCCAAAACGTTATGCAACTCATCTAGTGGGATTGTATTCATATCGCAATATATATTGCAGAATAAAAAAAATATTGCAATGTTAGACTTTTCCAGTATCATGCAACCCTATCAGTAGCTGTATTTTTTACTCCCTGATATTGGTCGGCTCTATTAAAGTCAATTGGTGGAAAATTCATGTGTGAATATGAAGCTGCCTTTTACACCAGATAAATTTCATCCTGGAATTTGACATGGCCGTATTACAGATAATAAGCTACACACTACATCAGTTCAAAGAAAGACTATAGAATACACAAGACATGTCACACGTACAGTTCTGAATGGGAAAAAAGCGTGTAAGTCAATATGGTGAATGAAGCCCCGCCTTCAAATACAGGTGCAAATCAGTGATCGCTATAGGCTGATGATTCTCCGGGGGAGGAGCTCAAACCAGACATAAATTTCTGCAGATTTTCTGTGATTCAAACGTTTAGAAAAGAAACTAAAGAGACAGTTTTTGTTTAATTTTATTGTTGATTCCTAATATGAAGTTTTATAGTAAGCTTGACAAGCTATTTTGGAGAATTTGATGTTTCCCCATTCAAACAGAATGCCTGAGCGGCGTTTCACAGATGGCCACAGAGTGAAATTATTTGCCTTAAAGAGACTTTGATCAGTTAGAGTTAAAACTATTTATAATAATAATAATAAACATATGCCAGAAAAATTGTAATCGCTGCAATAAACCAAATACAAAAAAGTTATCTTCAAAGTGTTTACTTATTTAAATCCAAACAGGGACCTGTTATTTTTGATGAACAATCAATGGCAGATTGTAAAAAATAAAAAGGGATCACAACATTGTAATGTGCATTGTAACAAAACTGGTTTCATAAAAATGATTTGAGATAATCAGGTTGAGATTTGCTAAAAATTAAAGAAATAGTTCACCCAAAAAATCTAAATGTACCGACTACTTCCTGCATCCTTTTTTCCACTAAAAACTCAGAAAAAAGTTATTAGAAAGTCAATCAGACTCCAGCTTTTTTTTAAATCTTTTCATCACAAGAAAGAAACTCAGATATGTTTAAAACAAATGGAGGATCAGACAAAGGATTTGTAATTTTGAGTGTACTATGCCTTTAAGTATAGGTGTTTTCTTCTATGCATTTAGTGAGGGTTAGACGACTCACTCTCCAGTTTAATCACAAAATTCTAAATTAAAAAGCATGAACATATAAATTGAAAGTTTCCCAATGTTGCATAAGCCTTATTACTCTGATTCAAACATTCAGACATGATGTGCAGAAACCTGACAGCCTTCAACATCTGTTAATAACTTCTCCCATGATGCAGAGTTTCTTCCATTCTCCATAATAAAATTCCATTGCTGTCTTTTCCATAGTGTGCAAAATATCAGAAAACCCTCCCTGACACTAAACAGAACAGTATTTTCCACTTCACACTCTAAACTAAAACTATAACTGAAGCTAGGTCATGGTCATGAAGACTTGTGTATATACTAAACAGAAAACACCCAATACAACTCAAACACACGTTCGTAAATGTCCTCTTGTTCCAGCTATATCCACGTCACCGATCACATGACAAACCAACAGAAGGAAATCTGACATCATTTAGTTTACAAACATCTTTGCTATGGCAGCACTGTGACAAACCTCATAAACAGCCAATCCCTGATTCCAAACCCCACCCACTGACTCACCAGAGCCTTCAGTAAATAAAGTCTGGCCTGATTAATCAAACTAATCTATGAACAAACAAAAACCTGAAAAACATTCAAATTTAAGATGCTTGTTTAAATTCATGTTACATCATTCTACACTCACCGGCCACTTTATTAGGTACACCTTACTAGTACCCCCTTTTGCCTTCAGAACTGCCTTAATTCTTCGTGCCATAGATTTAACAAGGTACTGGAATTATTCCTCAGAGATTCTGGTCCATATTGACAGGATAGCATCCCGATGTTGCTGCAGATTTGTCAGATCCATGATGTAAATCTCCAGGTCCACCACATCCCAAAGGTGCTCTATTGGATTGAGTTCTGGTGACTGTGGAGACCATTTTAGGTACAGTGAACTCATTGTCATGTTCAAGAGTCTGAGATGATTTGTGCTTTATGACATGGCGTGTTATCCTGTTGGAAGTAGCCATCAGAAGATGTGGTCATAAAGAGATAGACATGGTCAGCAACAATACTCAGGTAGGCTGTGGCGTTGACACGATGCTCAATTGGTATTAATAGGCCCAAAGAGTGCCAAGAAAATATCCCCCACACCATTACACCACCACTACCAGTCTAAACTGTTGATACAAGCCAGGATGGATCTAGGCTTTCATGTTGTTGAAGCCAAATTCTGACCCTACCATCCGAATGTCGCAGCAGAAATGGAGACCAGGCAACCTTTTTCCAATCTTCTATTGTCCAATTTTGGTAAGCCAGTTTCCTGTTCGTAACTGACAGGAGTGACACCGGGTGTGGTCTTCTGCTGCTGTAGCCCATCCGTCTCAAGGTTGGACAGGTTGTGAGTTCAGAAATGCTCTTCTGCATACCTCGGTTTTAATGAGTGGTTATTTGAGTTACTTTTGCCTTTCTATCAGCTCAAACCAGTCTGGCCGTTCTCCTCTGACCTCTGGCATCAACAAGGCATTTGCGCCCACTGAACTACCTGTCACTGTAAACCCTAGAGATGGTTGTGCATGAAAATCCCAGTAGATCAGCAGTTTCTGAAATACTCAAGACCAGCCAGTCAAGCACCAACATCTTGACCATGTCTACATGCCTAAATGCAGTAGTTGCTGCAATGTGATTGGCTGATTAGAAATTTGCGTTAACGAGTAGTTGGACAGGTGTACCTAATAAAGTGGCCAGTGAGTGTAAATTCATGCACACTACTGTTAAATACATTCAAAACAGTAATTAATACTCTTATCCAGCCAGGATGGATTATAACTATTTACTGTAGTTTTGAACAATTTACAAAATATCTATATTTTAAATAATGCTGTTTTTTGGCCATCGCAAAGATCAAAGAATCTAAACATTGCATAATGGTTTTTCAGAAATATTAAGCAGCAAAACTAGTTTTATCATGGATAAGCAGAAATGAAGAGCAGATTAGAAGGCGTTCTAAAGGACCCTGTGACACTGAAAACTGAAGTAATGATGCTGAAATTTATTTGTCATTGATTGTCATAGGTTTTAGTACTCATACAGTATATCACTCTCTTATATATAAAAATAACAAATTTAACCTCTCAGCATTACCAGAAACAAATAATAAATACAGCCCATACAAATCCTTTAATCACAATATAGATTTAGATTGTTGCATTACTAAAACAATGATCTGGAGTAATAGTAATAAGAATGACGAGTGTACTGTGCAGAAATTAAATATGTGCATTTTTTTGCAAAGTTGATATGCAAATATATGAATATGATCTAGGTGTTAAATGTCTCTGATTGGATGTTAACTGGGGTCTGTGGTGACGTCCTCCTCTTGTGACTGCTTGAGCTGTTCATTGTGCTCAAAAATACGGAGGTCTATGTTGCGGCTGAAAAACAAAAAGACAAGCTTTTGAGAGCTCCATAAGACGTAAAGAGTTTCAGATCTGCAGGTGTAAAGTGAGGAGACCCCAGCAGGACCGTCCCAGACCTCAAGAACCAAACCGACAACCCTGAAAGCAACGTGGATGTCACCAACATTCTGACCAAACCAACTCCAGCAGAGCCGTCACCAAACCAAACCCATCACAAGCGGACTTACACATGCAAACCCCTTTTTTAGACTGGAGTTCAACTCACCATTCCACCTGGAGCTGCAGGTCCTCCGTATGGTCCCATGGGCCCGGGACCGTAGCCTCCTGGTGGGCCTGGGTGAGCAGGGAAGCCTCCTCCTGGTTGTCCCCAAGATCCTGGTGGTACTGGAGGAAACATTCCTCCTCCGTATCCTGGACCTCCATCTGGTGGAAAGGCACCAGGGCCTCCGGGGCCATACATGCCAGGCCCGGATGGACCTGGTGGGTAAGGCACGTTTGGATTTGGACCCTGCGGAGCCCCAGGTGGGGAGGGGAATTGTCCAGGAACAGGATATGGCATGGGTGCCCCACCTGGTGGGAACTGACCTGGCATAGAGGGGAACTGTCCTGGAGCTCCAGGGTTAGGAGGGAACTGTCCAGGTACGCCCGGTCCTGGTGGGTATCCACCTGGGGCAGCTGGGGCTCCAGGGAACTGGCCTGGGGCAGCAGGGGCTCCAGGGAACTGGCCTGGGGCTCCTGGGCCAGGAGGAAAGGATCCAGGGGCAGACGGCCAGGTCTGGGGAAAGCCAGCAGGTTGGGCAGGGCCCCCAGATGGTGGAAAATGAGGGCCGCCAGGGGCCGCACCAGGCCAGCCAGGATTAGTGGGTGGTGGAGCTCCATTTCCAGGAGCTGATGGATTGGTGTGCTTATTTTTTGATGCTTCACTAGGAACATCATCAGGGATTGCGTCGGCAAGCTGCAGGAGAATAATAGGAAAAATACCAGCAAATGAAATGTCAGCTGAGCATTTAATCAGAAAGACTTCTGCTCTGTTATTATCATTGAAAAGACAAAGACTAACTAGGGCAGACAGTAGGGTACAAAAGTCTGAAAACAGATTTAAGATATAAAAAAATAAAAACAAAGTAAACCTGAAAATAAACAGAATTTTGGAAAACAAAAAGAAACATGAGTAAAATTTAATGTTCTGAGTCACTAATTGTTCTGGAGACACAAATTTTGAGACATCAATTGTGTGAATTTTCTTGATAAAAAAGTTACAAATGTCTGTTTCCACTTAAGCACAAACGTGATTTTTGAATCATTCTCAAATCATACTGTACAAGCGCGAACATCAGGCCTTGATTATAACTGGATTCATGCAGAAAGAGTGGCTGCTGTCATTTGTTCAAAATGACAAATCAAACACAAATACCTTTTACCAAATACCAAAAATGACAAATTAAACAAATAGTTTAAATCAAAATGAGCAGCCCTTTTGTGAATTTGTCATTCTTTTTCAATATTTACCAATTGATGTTTAACAGAGCAAGCACATTTTCACAGTATTTCCTAATATATATTTTTCATCTTTTCTTCCTAATATATATTATTTCTTTCAGTTTGGCTTAAATCAAAGTTTATCATTTTTTATATTATTTTTAAGGTCAATATTATTAACCCCATAATAGAAAACTATGTGCTGAATAAAGAATATGGTCTACATCCAGCTGTTGGGAAATACAACGCACTCTACAGTCTACTTATACTACTGGAATCACGGATAAAACCACACAAAGTTTCTTATTGTACCAACACAGGAGGAAATGCATTCCAAACTACTGAAAGTGAATTGTTCAACAGGATTATTCATTAACAGTTAAAACAAGAAAGGAAACTTACCGAAAAGTCTGCCATGGCCTAAAAGAAAAACAAACGGTGACAATTAATGACATGCAATAACATACAAATCATATTCTGTCATAAAACTAGAACGTGTAGACAACTAATAATAAATACGCTATTAATAGAGAGTAGCGTCACAGGACCAAACACATTCTCGAAGGCGACTATTTCACACACTATACTTTACACAAATCTTTTCATGAAGATGAATTCAGGCTCCATTCCAAATAAACATACACTAATGTGCGGCAAGACTACACACATGCGCGTTTTGAGTGAAACGTGAGCAGTTTTGTGGAAATCAGCACCTCGCCTGGATCAGGGCCTGCGGTCCGAGGATTCGGGCTTCTGAGTAGCACCAGGTCCCGTCGCCCGAAAAGATCCGAAAGTCAGAATTACTAAACTCTATACAGGAAGTGAGGTGATAACTGGAACATTGAGGCTTTTCAACGGCGTGTTTAAAAACATCGTGAGCAACTAAATATACGGATCAGACGGCACACACTATAGCTAAAGGCAAGAAACAATCTACTGTGTTTATAGATCAGATATGAGCGTTATGCACGCGCACGTTCCCCGATGGGCGTGTCATCTGAGGGATGGGCCGGCTCATCTGCGCATGCGCGGGGTTTGCGAGAGGAGGGGTGGGGGTGTGTTAAGACCTGGGACGCTTCAAATAAAACAACCATTCCAGTAAAACAACTTTATCAGTTTTACAACAAATGAAGGTTGACAAGATGTATACTGGTAAACTAGGAGGCCAAACATGTATCATATATATATATTAAATATATATAAAATATTCTTATTAATGTGTGGGACATACCCAAATACAATACAAACCATTTGTTTGTGAGTTTGGGATCAAAAAACGTTTAATTACATTTATTAAATAATTTTGATTTACATTTACTTCAATAAATTTATTAGGCCTATATGAACATTTAAATCACTAATGGTTGCGTTTTCTAAAATGTGCTATATATTTGTATATAAATATTTCACTAAAATCTTACTTTAAGCTACTTTAATTATTTTCTGTTTTTTAAAAATACGTTTTGTATAACTAAAATGTCAAAAACTGTTTCACAATTAATGTAACATTTATACTAATGCATATTTCTTAATAATACTTTAATTGAACTAAAAATAAAAATAGTAAATTATTAAAACACATGTATAAATAATAAAACAAATAAAATAAAATGTGATTAAAATAATGTAACATTTATAATAGTGATAACAAATGAGAGTCAAATAAATATGATTTTTATTCATTCATTTTCTTTTTTGCTTAGTCCCTTTATTTGTCAGGGGTCACGAAATGAACTGCCAACTTATCCAGCATATGTGTTACACAGCAGATGCCCTTTCAGCTGCAACCCAGTAGTAGGAAACACCAATACACTCTCGCATTCACACACTCATACACTACGGACAATTTAGCTTATTCAATTCACCTAAAACTGGAGCACCCAGAGGAAGCCCACACCAACATAGGGAGAACACGCAAACTACACACAGAAATGCCAACTGCAGCCGGGACTCGAACCAGCAACCTTCTTGCTGTGAGGCAATAGTGCTAACCACTGAGCCACCGTGTCACCATATACATAAAATATTATATATTTTGCTAGTCTCTTATTAATGCGTTGGGGCATACCCAAATACAATTCAAACCATTTGTTTAATTTCACTAAGTTTGGAATAAAAAATTGTTTAATTACATTTTTTTATTAAAAACTATAATTTTTTTGCTTGTTTCTATTCATTTATTAGGCCTATATGAAAATTTAAATCACCAATGAGGTTTATAAAAAATATAAAAAATATTTAACTAAAATCTTACTTTAAGCTACAAGTTTTTTGTTTTTTAAAAATACGTTTCACAAGTAATGTGGCATTTATACTAAATGACTGAAAAAGCAATATTTGAATACATTGAATGTATTTATTTAGGGCAGAATTTTTAAAACTGGGGTCTTAATCCTGCAGGGGCCACAAGGGAAAAGAGTGCTAGGGGTATGTGTAAGTTTTTGGAGAAAGCACATAAACAATAATAGTTATATAAATAATAATAAATAATAATACTTTAATTGAAGTAAAAATAATAATAGTAAATTATTTAAATACATGTATATATAAAACTAATAAAATGTAATTAAAGTAATCTAACGTTTATAATAGTGATCACACTATTATTTAAAAACGATGAATATAAAATACAAATGCATGTAAATAATTCATGAATACATGCAAATAAATGTTTACATTTTAATACAGTACTATTTGAAGAAAACCTAAATACTTTAGTTTAACTTAATATAATAATATTTTAGGCTCGTGTATAATGTTCATATACTTCTATATTAGTATATAGATGCATAGTGAAGCATTGAAAACCGCTGACATAAGCCAGTTTTGTTTGGATGGCATGTACTGCTTAGTTGATTTCTTCTGAACGAATAATCAACAGTGTAACTAAATCCTATCATTTCCCCGCAGGGCTGGAGAGACAGAAACACACATCCGATAGTTCTTTCCACGCGCATCAGTCCGAGTTCGTGTCGAAACATCGCTGTTCTGGGATCAGAGTCAGACAGAGGAGAAAGAGCTGATCCTGGAACAGCCTGTTATGCAAATCCAAGAGCGTTCCGGCGCTCTGATTGGACGAACGAGCGTCACGAGACTCGGCACGGTAGAACTCCTGCACTGCTGAGCTCGTGCTGTCTGTGAAAATGGTGAGTACAAAAAACTGCTTTGGATTAATGAAAGGATTTTAATGACGGCGCTGAATTATAGCATGTAAAATAACACGGAGGGGTTTCCGAATATCGCCGTACGCCTCAGGGGTCTGCGATGCGTGTATGTTTAGAGGGGTTGTTTTTTTCCTGAGCCCTGTTGCAGTTCCACCCAATGCTTTGTGATGAGCTGCATGTCAAACCCTCTTCTGCATTACCCCGACTTCATAAAGTTTACAGTCATAAAATGCGCATTTGGCGTTACGTTTATACTGAAGCTCCGTTTAGGATTTGAAAGGGTCAGGATCGCCTTACATAACTGCGATATGATGGAATTCCGGCGGCTTCGGGGGATTTCTCATTTCCTGTCGCGGGCAGGGACGTGCTCACACTTCAGGATTTCAAGGAAATTTGGGAAATCTGCTGAGCGACAAACAGCCGGCGAGGATCTTCTGATCTCAATGGCACGTCGAGCCATGATGATTAAACAGTATTTTTTTTCAGAGTAGTAATGTCAAACAGTGTAATGAAATAAAGGTGGACTGTTCGCATTCCACCAGCACTGCACGTCAAAACACGTTTGCTCACTTTTTCCACCGCATCAGTAACGTGAAACGTCATTGTCACTCCTGATGACATCAGTGTGATGACCCACACCAGTTGTCATGGTGCTTGAGTTTTGTGAACCCTTAATTATTGTGAAACACCCCCCATCTGGGTGCTGTGGGGTCAGAGCAGACCAGTAGATTTTGAATTAAAGTTTGTTATTATAATTTCACAATCATAAGCAATATAATATAGTTTCCTTGGTTGGATGTTACTATAAGGTTGTGTTCACACAGGACAGGTTTGGTTCCATTAAAGTAAAATCTGCTGTGATTTATCTGTCTGATGGTGCTGCTCATTTGAATAAGCGTGAAGGCTGCCACAAGTAGACCATGATCCGAAATCACCCACTATACCCTCAGATAGTGCACTTTTTAGTGGTGTCCGAAACCATAGTGAACTCAATCCATCCCACAATGCACAACAATAACAAGTCTTTAACCCGTGTACATTCAACAGCTAGAAATCCCGATAATGTGCTTGAGTTCAAGTGTATCTGTCTAGAAGGGGGTGTAAGATGAAGGGGTGTAACTTGTAGTAAGTTAGTGGTGTAACTTGGAGTTATCAAGATCCTATTGAACCATGTAACAACGAGATGTTGTTGGCAAGATGGCGGAAATACTTGAACATTTTCATCACGTTTTCATGAGTTTTCTACAAATTTATCCACAACCAATTAATTTGATTTATTATTATATTCATTCAACTAGCAACTCCACCATGCAACTCCACTTGCTGACTTCTTCGTCCATTTTATGACAGTTAGCCTACTTTGCTTCGCACCCTGTGGTTGCAAATAACAGTACAATGGCGAGCGCATTAAGTATGAAAGCCTCCGCAACTCGCAGCTGTATTTTGAAAACTGTGATGGTTGGGTACGTTTAGGTTTGGGGAAGGTGCAGACATTAATAACTCTAGTGGTTGGGTTTAGGTTTGGGGTAGGTGGAGACCAGGGGTGTCAAAGTAGACATTAAAAACTGTGATCGCTGGGTTTAGGGTTGGGGTAGGTGTAGACGTTAATAACTGATGGTTGGGTTTAGGTTTGGGGAAGATGTAGATGTTAATAACTGTGATGGTTGGGTTTAGGATTGTGATAGGTGTAGACATTAACTGGGATGGTTGGGTTTAGGTTTGGGGAAGGTGTAAACGTTAATAACTGTGTTCGCTGGGTTTAGGGTTGGGAAGGTGTAGAACATGGGTGACCAACCCTGTTCCTTGCGATCGACCTTCCTGCAGATTTCAGCTCCAACCCTGATCCAACACACCTGAACCAATTAATTAGAACCTGAGGAGCGCTTGATAATTACAGGCAAGTGTGTTTGATATGGGCTGCAACTGAAAACTGCAGGAAGGTCGATCGCCAGGAATAGGGTTGAGCACCCCTGGTGTAGACGTTAATAACTGTAATAGTTGGGTTTAGGTGTAGAGTAGGTGTAGACAATAATAACTCATGTACAGCGCCATCTTGCCGACAAAATAGTTTTGACATGTCTCCAAAACTTAAGTTACCCCTCTAACGTACTACAAGTGCGCCCCTAAGGCACCACCAAGTTACGCTCCTGTTTTGCAGTCCACAGACAGACCCTACTCTGTGAGTTTCCAGGACTGAAGGCCTAACAGTTAGTTTGCTGACATATATCCCAACATCGCTGCGAGTCCCTCCCTCTCTCCAACCTCACATTCTGTCATCATACCGTCCTATCATATAAAAACAAAATGCAACAAGCCAGAATGAAAACAAAGAAGCCGCCATGTTTTCATACACAGCTGAGAGACTATATCTACATATAATAACGAGCCCTGTTCGATCTGGGCTTAAACGAACCTTGTCGTCGTCTTGATGAACAGCCCAAAGCCAAAAAGAAGAGCAGATTTTACCCTGTGCCTCGTAGTTTTTTACGAGCCAGTCTGAAGCGCGACCGGTTTCGCTTTCTTGCTTGCGCTCGTTCAACTTTCTGTCATACACCACGCCCACCAAAAGAGTACCATTGGTACCCTTTTAGTAGTGGAAACGCAAGCCTGATAAAGGTGACCCGTACCGAACCGTACCGTACTGTACCACTCAGGGGAAACGAGCCATTACATATTTTATAAGCTCTTCGTGAGTTGCCAGCACAAACAAAGAGAATGGTTTGGTTGTTTAGAAAGGAATTGAAGTTTGGACTTAAAATACCAGTGTAAATGCTAAGCGAACTATGAACAAATGGGATTCCCAGCTGCAGGATCAAGAAGACTTTTACTGATCATGGCAAGTCTTAAAAAAAAACTAGCAAAAAATAAATAAAAAACATCACACAACATGTATGTGCAACCAAGTTTTGGTTTGTTGTTGTTTGCATGCCCATAACTCAAGAAGTATGAACAATACACTTAATATAAAAGTGTAAATACAATTTGCTATCTCAACATCCTTTTGGATTCTGTTTCTAAACTAACTTTTCCTTTTGGATCCACATTTTAAGGCCCTAACTTGACTTTTTATAGAGATATTTGGGATATTGATATGACTGAGTAAATTATTTAGATTTTTAGTGGTCAAAAACCAAAAGTGGGTCAACTTGAACATAGCTCTGAACAACAAATGATTTATAATCTAGAGATCACGTCATAAAAATAACTGCATGCAACATACTTGTCTGAGTGGTAAAGATTATCTTTCCATAGTTTGTGTGAATCAAGAAATATTCAATATTTATAAATATCCTTTTAGATTCAGTGCCTTCACAAGCTTTTCTTAATTTGTAAATCACTATATGGTTCACACCTACAAATAGTGAGATCTCAGTGGGGCTCCAAATGTAAATTGTTAAGAAAATGGGGTTGACTTTGCACATAGCTGATATATAAATTATACTCAATAACAAATGTTAAAATCAGCCATCTGAAGTGTTCTGATAAATTTTTTTCTGGTCATTACTTAATGCAAATGCTTGCAATTTTTTTTGATGATGTCTTTAATGTGTGTGTGCAGAGTGAGTCATTAGTTGTGTGTGAGGTGGACGAGGACCTGGTGAAAAAGTTGCGTGATTTCCGCTTCAGGAAGGAAACCAATAATGCCGCTATTATCAGTAAGTTGAACTAAAATAAAACGTCTACACACTCAGCGTTTCACATGCTCACACTTTCCCATGTATTGTGGGGACTGAATGCTGATATTGCTGTTTCTCCTTTGGTTACAGTGAAGATTGATAAAGATAAACAGCTGGTGATCCTGGAGGAGGAGCATGAGGTACATTTACACACTTACCTCAATGACCACCGTTATTGCATGAATACATAATGTGTGACTTTCTAGTGGAGCTACATATAAACAGCTCAGAGGTGTAAACCAGTTTTTTTATTTATTTTTGTAGGATATTTCTCCTGAAGACTTGAAGAACGAGCTACCAGAGAGACAGCCCAGATATCCTTCACTAAAACAAACTCACTCTGTGTTGTAGTATGATTTAAACTCTAAAAACTTCAACATTGATCCATTATTAGACTCCTTAACCTGTGACACATTTGTAGTCTACAGCTATAAGTACCAGCATGATGATGGAAGAGTGTCCTATCCTTTGTGTTTCATCTTCTCCAGTCCTGTTGGTAAATATAAAATACAAGCACCCATTAGCCCTTCATTATGATGAGAGCGCTTTTATTTGTTTCAATTTAAAACTCAGCATGCTCAAACCTAGTCATAATTGGTCTTTGAGTGTTTAAATCGAAATATTATTTCCCAGGATGCAAACCTGAGCAGCAGATGATGTATGCTGGCAGCAAAAACAAACTGGTACAGACAGTTGAACTTACCAAGGTGAGTACTAACAAAGTCCCTTTTAAACAAGTCATTTCACTCGGCGACCATCTCTGAAACACCTCTCGAGAAGTATGCTCGGCATTCTGTTTGAATGGGGAAACATCAAATTCTCCAAAACTGTTTGTCAAGCTTACAATTACATTACCTATTTGGAATCACCAATAAAATGAAATGACATCTGTCTCATAAGTTTTGTTTCTAAACGTCCGAATCAAGCTAAATCGGCATATTATCAGGTTGCATGAGCTAATGCGCATGTGCACTCGAAAGAAACGAGATCACAACACCAACCTCATTTGTGGCCATTCAACATATTATCATCCTCTGGATAAACCTCATCTGATCACGCTGCTCTTTTAAAGTAATTCACAACTTGGTCTTGATGGCGAATCTCCTCCAGAAATGACAGTGATGTGCGTTTGACAGGATGGACTGTACTTCGTATTCGTTTCATACAGATTACAAAATCAAGAAACGTTTGTTTTCAAGTGCAAGTTCAAGGTTCATTTAAAAGCACATATTTCAAGCTTTATGTGAATATATTTCTTATGTCTGTGAAGCAAGTATTCACTGAGATTCCAGTGTGTTTGTTGACCATCAAACTGTCGTAAAAGCACACATCTGGTGAAAAATCAGTCTATAGCGATCCCTGATTGGCTCTACTAGTAGGCAGGGCTTCATTCGACATATTTACCGTTACACTTTTTCCCATTCAAAACCATACGAGTGACATGTCTTGTGCGTTCTATAGTTTTAGTAGTAACACACACAGTGATATAGTTTTTTTAAAAGGAGCTATATGTAGAGTTTCTAAACCATTATTATTAGAAATAATAATATTTCTAATATTTCACACTAGTGGGCTTAAATAAAATGCAGCAATCAACTTTGTTTTGCCCACACTAATGCAAATTTAACATGCAAGAGACTAACGGCCAATTCAAAAGAGGCGTCAGCGTCAACGCTTCCCATTCACTTTGAATGGGTGACGTCAGGCGTTGCCGAACTGCATTGTGGATCTGTCGGCACCGCTTCAGTGGCGTTGCTCGCTGCAGAAGTTGGGACTTGCTCAACTTTTCAAGCGCAGACGGAAGCGTCAGCCAATAAGATTGCTGTATGCAAATGCACCAGCTCAGACAGTGGCCTATTGCTGACTAATTTAATTGGCTGACGCTGCTATGACGATCGCAACTTCAGACGCCCTCTGTCAAGCGTTGATGCTGAAGCCCCGTGTGAATGGGGCGTAACATGATTCATGATTCATCGCTAGAGACTATATAGATTTGGCTTTTTTGAAATGTGAATTAAGCTGGGAATTTACTGGTGATGTTACAGGTTTTTTTCTGGAAAATTGCTGGAATCAATTAACTGGTATTTTTAAAAAGAACCTGTTCACATATGATCTCCTTATGGAAAATTGCCAGTGATTTCTCAGAAAAGTTCAGACGTGTGAACGGGCTATTGACGATACCATACAATACAGACTTTCTGCATTTTCTTGAACATTCAAGTCTTGTGTCATAGAATGGAAGAAAGTCTGCCTGGAGTGCATTCATTTATTCTTCTGACATAAATGTCTATTCGTATAAATATCAGTCAGTATGCTTATTTTTAATAAACCACCTAAGTTTCTTTTCAAGCTGTTCACACATTAGCACTAAAAAAAGAGATGAATACATAAAAAATACATACAGTTGAAGTCAGAATTATAAGTCACCTTGTATATCCCCCCTAATTTATGTTTAATGGAAAGAAGATTTTTTTCAAACGCATTTCTAAACATAATAGTTTTAATAACTAATGTCTGATAACTTTCCCAATACTGAGTTGCGGCTGGAAGCGCATCCGCTGCATGAAACATATACTGGAACAGTTGGCGGTTTATTCCGCTGTGGCGACCTCTGAAATAGAGAGACTAAGCTGAAGGAAATTAATAAATGAATGAATTTCTAATAACTGATTTCTTTTATCTTTGCCATGATGGCAGTACATATTATTTTACTAGATATTTTTCAAGATGCTAGTATTCAGCTCAAAGTGCAATTTAAAGACTTAACTAGGTTTATTAGGCATGTTAGGGTAATTAGCCAAGTCATTGTATAACAGTGGTTTGTTCTGTTTGCTTATGGGGGCTAATAATATTGGCCTTAAAATGTTTTTTAAAAAATTAAAAAACTGCTTTTATTCTGGCTGAAATAATAAGACGAAAAAATATTATAGGAAATACTGTGAACAATTCCTTGCTCTGTTAAACTTCACTTGGGAAATATCTGAAAAGGAAATAAAACAGGAGGGCTAATAATTTTGACTTCAGTTGTATGTCTTTTTAAAATTGGTCTGCATCTGTTTTCTTTCAGGTGTTTGAGATCCGCAACACTGAAGACCTGACAGAGGAGTGGCTCAGAGAGAAACTAGGATTCTTCCGCTAGGACCGAACCGAAACACACTTACGCTCGTGTTTGAAGAGTGACCAAGATGGGACCATCACCTCCAACTGGAGAGAATACCATAGTCCATCTGATACTGTCTGTTTGTGTGTGTTTGAATGCTTCTGCCCAAACTCTAAACCTGCCTGTACCAGTTTAAGATGATTTGAGGTGCAAAGGATTGAAAATATGAAAGCAAATTCCATAAGTAGCCTGAACTGTTCCTTGGATTTTAAAAGAATCATTCCATTCTCGTCCTTGAGCAGTTAAGATTGCACTGGCCTGCACGGGTAGTCCAATCTTACTGACCTTCAGGACAGGTGACAAGCAAACAGATTTAAACACTAATGTGATATGTTTAGCCTTTTTTGGGGTAGTAAAATCACATAATTCTTCATGTAAAGGCATGATATTACAAGCCCCGATCATTTTCATCCTCTGTACATGCATTTTCTACCTTGAATTTTGATTATTCTGTTTTGATATATGTTGAATTGTAATGGTAGGTGGTGGAGTCCGAATTCTCACTGATATTTTTGGAGAGAGCATTTCTGAACTATAGTTTTGAATGCCATAAATTCCTACTGTTTTGCCTTTTTAAGTCTGTGACAAGCAAATCTCTTAAAATCAGTTATTATCTGGGACTCATTTTTGCTGATTTAATGTATCTTGTTTTTTGGTATACGTCACCCAGATGTCCTTAAGCACAAATCTGTCCCAGTTTGTTTCGGAATTGTGTAAGTTTAGATGTACACTGGCAGAGATGTGCTATTGTATTATTAAGCCACTGGCATCGTCTCATGATTGCTCGGTTTGTTATACTAAAATACTCTCTCTCATTGTCCAACAAAAGCCGGTTTTACTATTCTTATGTTTATGTGAGCATCGCTATTTCCATATTTATGCAAAAACAATCGTTCTATTGGCAAAATGTAAACACTGGAAATTGCTTAAATGTTTACAGCTAAAGAGAATAACAGGAATAGCTGAAAAAAGTGATGGTATTATGGTTTCTGTAAGTAATACCTTTACAGATCTCATGTTTTTTCAGAATCTGTGAGCTGTAATGTGGGTCAGGCTCATCTCTCTACATCTGTAGATCCTGTAACACCTGTGATTATTAGTGCCGTTTCCTATAAAACACTGATTGCTCACTTTGATGGTTTGTATGACGTGGACATCTCATGATATGTCCCGTACAATAGTGAACTGTGTACGTGTTTAACATCTAATTTTTAATGACTGAAGATGCTTTTCCTGATCATTTATAAGTCAAGTTCTCTCTTGAAACCATGAACAACGGTTAACCTTTTGGTATGTGTCTCAATTACATTTGTCTGCTGTTTTGAATAATTAAATAGAAGGTTTTTTTCCTTTGTAAAATTGACCATGTGCCTAACTGGAGTGTTCTTGATGAATACTTATATGTTATTTTGTTTTAAACCTCATAATTGTAATGTGGATCAAGTCTGCTTATGTTCAGGGTGTTTTTGATCATTTGTAAGCAAGCAAAAGGAAAAATACACACAAAAAAGCTTCACAGTTTTTTGGGTTTGGTTGGGGCACTTTATAAAACTACTTGAATAGAAAGAGGTGGCATGGTGGCTTAGTGGTTAGCACTGTCGCCTCACAGCAAGAAGGTGGCTGGCTCGAGTCCTGGCTGGGCCAGTTGGTGTTTTTGTGTAGACTGTGCATGTTCACCCCGTGTTCATGTGGGTTTCCTCTGGGTGCTCCGGTTTTTCCCACAGTCCAAAAACTTGGTATAAGTGAATTGAACTACATTTGCAGTACTGGGTTGCGGCTGAAAGGGCATCCGCTGTGTAAAACATATGCTGGAATATTTGGTAGTTCATTCCGCTGTGGCGACTCCTGATAAATAAGGGACGAAGCCGAAGAAAAATGAATAAATACAAAGAAAATGCACTGGATAAGCCTTTTAGGATACTTTAAATCAATCTTAGTCTATTTGTTTAGTTGGAAAGAGTATTAAAAGCTACATGAAAATACTTTGATTTCCTGATAACATCCACCAGTTTTCATCCCCAAAAATAGGTAGGAGGTATCTGTAAAGTGAGAAAATGTAATTCCATTAGAAACAAACAAATTGATTTGGCCATGCTTGTTCCCCTGTGGGACATCTGTTCAGCATTCTGTATAAAACAATACAGAATCAGTCATGGTCATGAGCTTTTGAATGTATCTGTCTAGTGAGAATTTTATGAATCAAACATGCACCACCAGACAATTCCAGTCATTTTTTCATCTTGCAGCAGTCAATGTCTTGTGTTAGTAACTTTATTTGCTGGCTTGAGTCTAAATATATGTCAGGGAATAATTTCTTTGATGTAATCACAGGTGACATTCAGCTCAATTTCTTCATTTCCCAACGATCAGGCAAATGTGCGTACATGTTCTTTATAATAATTATAATATTATTTCTAATTATATTTTTAAAAGTCATGGTTTCACTAAACATTTGTAGCCTGAATTTCTGAATTTATAATTCTGTATAATACATTATTACCTAATACATATTTTCTAAACACAGAATGGGGCAGAAAGACATAACTTGCGTTTATAGGCAAAACAAAGGGAGAAGTGCAAAAAGATATCTGGCTCAGCAGTTATGACTCCATATTAAAATATTAAACCAGAAGATTTAACAACTTCTCTTGAAAGACAAAAAATAAACACTATTCAAGCATTTATATATGTGCTTCATATTAATTAGTATTATATCTGTGTTCATGTCTATAACATATTCGTTTAGCACAATATTAAAAGACATTACTGAAAAGATAACATTTTGTCACCTTAAAATTAAAAGGTTCTATCTGACATTTTTGTCAAAATTCAGTTATTGACATATTCTTATTAACTGACAACTGATTTACATTGTGGAATTTTTTATAAGTTGTTTACATTTTAAGACTAAAAAAATGTTACACATATACTGTTTTGCTATATGGAATGCAAAAACTCAATATCCCAAAATCATTCATAACGCAAATAGAACCTTCTAATTCCAATGTGACGATTTATTAAATAGCTTTGTCTCGTAACCTTTTGAAATATGCCTTAGGACTTTTCTTTTTATGAATAAAAATAAAGTATTATACTAATAGAACTATAATATATGGGACACATATAAGAAATAATGGATAATGAAGTTTGGCAGAAATTACCAGTAAAAAAATCAACCTAAATCTTTGTTCCTCATATCATATAGAAGATTTATACAATATATATACACATGCACTCACGCACGCACGCACGCACGCACGCACGCACGCACACACACACACACACACACACACACACACACACACACACACACACACACACACACACACACACACACACACACACACACACATATATTGCTATTGTATTGTTTTAGAGATTGAGAGATGTGTCCTTTTAGAGCACACTAATATAAAGAAAACAGCTGCATGAAGATTCTCCAACTCTGCTTTTATCCACCGATATGCACACAGATTTTGGAATTATGATTTCACTTGTTTATTTCTGTTACTCATCTGATCTCGCGTGTTTTCGAGTATCCATGTGACTTTTTTTCAGTCACGTGACATACAGCTGTCTCGACGTCACCGCAGTCGTCGGTCTGGATAATTCCACATGAGCGAAAAATGGCGTTCACATTCGCGGCCTTTTGTTATATGCTGGCGCTTTTGCTGACGGCGGCGCTTATTTTCTTCGCTATTTGGCATGTAAGTGTTTTGAATGTACTCCAACGGACTACACGAGGTACTGAACACACAGATACTTGACGCGTGGTGATATTGGTTAAATATAAAGCAGGGCGCGAGGCAACCGCGAATGAATGGCACGACCGCAAGCTGGTGACACCCAATATTATCCCCACTAGCCACTACAGATGTTTCTTGTGGGACACACATGTGTTTTTAAACGTATTGTCTACAAAGTAAGCTTGCTTAAATTCAGTACCTTTTAAATCTATACAACAACAATTAGTGGGGAATAGGGCGGATGGGGCGCGCGCTCCCGTCTGATTCTCGTGCATGTGTAACAGATTAGTCATACCTCAAATCACAACTAAATCATGCTAAAAATCAACACGCGTGAACATTAACTGAAATCTAATAGTTGATGTTGTGAGATCTGTCATGCCCTTATCCTTTAGTCTGGGTTGACTGCCCTCTTTTGGATTTAGCATTAGAATTAGACAGAACTGTTGTTGTTCTTAAAATTGGAGTCACATTGAGTTGTGGACAGAAGAGAGCCACTGTTCAGATATTTTAGCTGGTTCACTAATGACTTTTGGTAATAACCTGCTTTAGGGATGACAACACATATGGACATCACATTGCTGCCCTGGTTAATTGCATTGAGTTCATCATGAAGGGAGAATTTGGGAAGTGCATGTAATATAAAATTTGGTATTTAGATGTAACGACTAATCTAAATGATTAAAACTTTGATTAATTTCAGGCATACTCGTCAATACAAATATTGTCTGTATCTGGGACGGATCAAAAAGTCATAACGTTTGGAAAACAGAAATGCATAAAGATCGCTGGCTCAGCAATGGGGTTTAAACAACTTTACAAATTATTTAATTGTATTTATGAATCATATTTTTGGTAGTTGTTTAATACCTGCTAACCCCTTAAGTGTTTACCTCAGAGTAAAATGTCCAACTTGAATGTTTATAGATGTAAAGCTTCTTTGTTTGTGGTTCATACGTCACTATCAGTGTTGGGTAAGTTACTTTTAAAAAGTAACAATTACAACTTACTGATTACTACTGAAAAATTGTAATCTGATTACAGTTCTAATTACATAATGTAAAAAGTAGTCACATTACCAATTAGTTTACTTTGAAGTTATTTTTTAAAACATATAACAAATACCTATAAAAATACAAAATAAACTGCAGCTCTTTCAGTAATGTAATGTTCAATAAAAACAGTACAATGGGTTGATCACAGCAGCTTGACATTTTCAAAAGACTTAAAGACCTTGCCTAAAACTTAAAATTCTCACATCATTCTCTTGTTCCAATCCTGTTTGTCATTTTTTAACACAAAAGACATTTAGAAGAAAACTGGTTACCTGTAACCATTGAAATCTATAGTATAAAAAAGCACTGCAGTGTTTGGGTGTTTTGTTTGTTTGTTTGAGGTAATTAGTCTAGCGAAATGTGTATATTTCAAATCATGAAGCTGATCAGTCAGTTCTAGTCACGTGACTTGGGGTTTTTTACTAGGTGCACCTGGGAAATGCGAGCATGTGCAATATGCGATCACACAAATGACGCGATATATGAACGGCCCCATAAGCAGCTACTTCCAGATCAATTTAGCCTGTTTAGGCTGTGTTGGGACGCTGTGTTTCTGGATGCCGGTGTCCTCCTTGGTGACGACTCTGACAAGTATTGTCATAGAATGCTTTATATTCAAGTGCTTAAACAAGTTGCGGGTCGAGTTAAAAGCAGTTGAAAGTTCTTTAGAGACTGGACATAGACTGAATTTCACATCAATATTTTTGTTTTCACGCTCAATGAAATCAATGTAATGTCTGTTTTTCCACTTGAAGAAGCAACCACTCAACCACAACCATTTCAGCTGGCGTGGTTCAGCAATTTAAAAGTGCATGCTTATTAACTGATGTTGTAGCAGAAAATGCGATTTTTAAAATAAGCATTTTTTTATTTTTCTTCCAAAAACTATTTGTAACGCAACTAACGCAATTACATTGACTTTAGTAACTGTAATCAAATTACACATGTTTAAAATGTAATTCGCTACATTACTGCGTTCCTCAAATGTAATTAGAATACAGTAACGAGTTAATGTGGAACGTGTTACCTCCAACTCAGGTCACTAATATATTAAGTGTGTAAATTATTCTGAATTCAAAATAAGTTTAGACAAGCTAAGTAATGTTTACTTGAGAATGCTTAACTTTCCCTCCTGTTTTTCAGATAATTGCATTTGATGAGCTGAAGACTGACTATAAGA
Organism: Danio tinwini; assembly: GCA_903798205.1. Lineage (NCBI taxonomy): Eukaryota > Metazoa > Chordata > Actinopteri > Cypriniformes > Danionidae > Danio > Danio tinwini. Next base: position 4,688,252 of record CAIGQZ010001313.1, on the reverse strand, counting down.
ATCCTATAGACCAGTGTAACACTTTAAACCCGGTAAGTGCTCAAAAAATATAAATGTGTGATGCATGCACTCCTGTTTCTTCTCTACTATCACAACACTGTTCTGCTAATTGATTAAATCATCTGCAGTGAATGTTGCTTTCCAACACTAACACTGCTTTGGTTCGAATTTCTGATTTGCATTTTGTGTATTTTATTTTCTTAATATTTGCTTTCTACCTTTTTGTTCTCTCTGATTGGCTTAAAGACAGTTGACAGGGTGAAAAAAATTAAAAGGGTCAGGCTTGCTCTAAAGGTTGGTACCAGAATTCAGCTAAAGATCAGTAACAGTCTCTGTGTGCACGAACGGAGTGTTTACAAATGTCTTTTCAGTTAACTAACCCAGCAGGGAGAGCAGACCTGGATTGTGCCAGATAGACTGCTTGATTTCAGAGGTCGTCTTTCATGCAGACACCATCACATCTGCCCGAATGAACAAACCAAAGATAGATCCTTTATGGTTGCTCATATCTCACTCACGTTTGGCTGATTTTAGTCCGTTACTGTGGGTTTGGGTGGAGGAACAGATGCCATCTGCACAGGTGTAGATTTGAGTGTAGGAAAGGCAAAAGTGTTAACTGAAAAGACTTGCAAATGCTCAAAACATGCATGTGCCGTTCTGTCCCGCCCCCCCTCCTCCGTTTGCTCTTTACCCAGAGCGACTAACTCCATTAATAACGTCTCGCTTAGAAAGTCTATTTCTAAACAGCTGCACCATTAGGATCATTCAGGGGAAATTCTATATCTGATGGATGTGAAAGAAGAGAGGGTGTAGAAGTGAGCATCTTTGGTGCACATTAATCTACAGTTAAGCAATACTGTATTTTTTTTAATCTTCTGGGTATTTATCAATGGATGCGTCTGATCACTCTGAAGTAAATGCGTAAATTTTACTTCAAAATCACCATCAAGTTTGAATTTGTTTTAAACAATGTGTTTGTGTTGGTCAAAAGCAGAATACTGTACACCTTTACTGTCTTCTTGCATGGGCTTCGTGTGTTGTCCTCATTTACTGGTTATGATAAGGCATGGTAGGGGCAGCCTGGGGTCCTTGTGGCTGCTCCCTCCCTCAGCATGGCTGCCTTTCTCACACTGCCTGGCATTGTATCCCTGTATAAAACACAATCCTGCCTCTGTTCCCATACTTTTGTTTTAAGTCTGGGGAATGGGGGTGTAATTGATGTTGGCTCATTAGTTTTTTTATTACAGTAATTTGCTAATGGCCAGATGTTCTATTTGCCTATTAAGAGAAACTTGGCACTCTGTATTTAGCAAAATCTAAAGCAGATGTGGTATGGTGTACTCTTCAGATCTCAGTGTGTTTGAAGATATGATAATATGATAGGTGCCCGTTTTTAGAGGCTATTGAGTAGAATTAATTGACATCCTTTGTTTACATTTTAAATATCCTATAAAGTTCTTAAATGAATCCAGGAATGTCTAAACTGATTTTAATGTGCAATATTAAGTTAGTTAAGGTCATTTGTTTTGTTTTGTTTTTTGTAATATTTTTTTCTAATGTAAAAAATATGGTAAAATTTGTACAATTGGTCTCCCATCTGAATAACGTATTCGTTCGTACAATAGTACTCGTGTCTAGGGATGCAACGATTAAACGATTTCACTATTAACCACGCTTTAATTAGTCACAGTTAATCGTAAAGGCTTCTCAAGTTTCTGCACGGAACAAAACTGCAGCAACTACACAAAGTTATGGCAACTGTGCGCTAGTTTAAAGTTCTGAGCTTGTAGACAGAGACTAATATCCACGCACACTGGATCAACAATGGCGAGGGCTATTAACTAAAGGTGGATTTTACTTCTGCGTCAAGCACACACATGCTCCAGTGCGCGGTCGCCGTGGCTGATGCCGATGCTACCTCTCAAAAACTGTAACTACACGTCGCAACGATGCGTAGTGCGAGCTCTATGATTGGTCGGCTTGGTAGCGCTGATGAATGTGGGTGGAGATGAGAGCTGCGTGAACCAGTTGAAGCGAGTGTTTACAAGTGTCGAGTCATTTGTAACTTATGATTTAAAGTTTTTGCACATCCGCTGGTTCTCGCCTCAGACTGATCGAGTTTTAGATACTTGTGCATTTAAGATAGAGTTCAGAAAAAACAAAACACCAGCGAAAAAACTCAACAGAAAGGTACATTAAAAACCTCACTGCCAGCTAGCGTCTCGGAAGTGTTATTGCAGAGCAACTCGAACAGTATGCAGAAGTATAAATGCACGACTGCGCGCAAGGCAGGCGCCATGGGTCATGCTGTTCGCTCGTAGCAGAAGTATAAACCAGTGTATTTTGCGCGCACAAGTTTGTTATTTTCAACATATGCGCTCACACTTTCCAGGCGCACCTAGTTGAAAGAATGCAGAGAGCGCACTGTGAGTCATGTGACAAGACCTGGACCGATCAGCTTCATATTTTGTATGAAATATACATATTTCTGCTCCAAAGAGGAAAAAAAGACTAAATGAAATACCAAACAGTTTTGTAATATAGTTGATCAAAAGTGCCTTAAAACAGAGGTTTAGCAGTCTTTCACTACATTTGTTCTCTTTAAAAGGGAAATACTTGGCTAATTTTTTGCTTAGATTTACATTAGACAAATATTTTTTTAATCGTTGCATCCTTACCCGTGTCACACGTGAAGTTCCAGTGAAATCTATATAAATAGTATCAAAATAAGTGGATGGAGTTTTGATGAATTCTGAACAAGTGGTCACAAGAGCTGCATTTGAACACATTTTTATACCACATGGGAACAGCGATGTGTCTCGGCTGACCACTTGTAATTGGATCACTGAAAACACACAATGATGCTATTTAGAAGGTGGGCTTTGGACATATTTTTAATAATTAATGTATAACAAATACTTACATTTTTTTACCCCAATTTTTTTTAATAAAGATCCATTTGCTCTAAATAATGATTTCTGATGAGCATTCTCAGCAGATCTGGTTCTTCTGAGGTTTAGAGAGATTTAGGTGTACTTAAGCAGATCAGTAAATACTAGCACTCATAGGATGAGGGTAATCCTAATGATTCTAACACCTGATTGGCTAGACTTTGGTCACAGGCTTTAGGTGCAATAGAACTCTTGTCTCTGAGATGGATCTGTGTGTGTGTGTTTTCTGTCTGACCGTGTGTTTTGTGGTTTCCTCAGCTTGTCTTGCCGGAGTACCTCATCCATGTGTTCTTCTGCGTTATGTTCCTGTGTGCTGCTGAATGGCTGACACTTGGACTCAATGTGCCCCTGCTGGCCTATCACATCTGGAGGTGGGTGGAGCTTGCAGCCTGAAGCCAATCACAGATAAACACACATTTTGAATTTGTCAACCACCACTGCAGAGCTCATGTCTCAAGTTAATATGTGATTTATCAACACTATTATCAATGTTTAAAGTACTACTTCAATTGGTCGTGTGTGCAGGTATATGAGCCGTCCTATCATGAGTGGACCTGGCTTGTATGATCCCACTACAATAATGAACGCAGATATTCTGGCATACTGTCAGAAGGAGGGCTGGTGCAAACTTGCATTCTACCTCCTCTCGTTCTTCTACTATCTTTACGGGTAAGCATTTTTAACATTGTATATACACTGGCGATCAAAATTAGAGAACAATTAATAAATAATTGAACACTTCTGAAATGATGTCATCTTCACTGCTCAACAGTTGGAGTTTTTGTCCCTTCTATATCATGCTACCAGAACACCTTTTCCACAAAATAACTAAGGCATTTCAACAAAATCATTATTTTGCAGAAAACACATTGATCAAAATTAGAGAACAACAATGACTGTAGCATAGAAAAAACAACAACAAAATTTTCTGAAGGTGACAACAGTCAGCAATTAGTAAGAAGTGTACAGGCCTCTGCTCTGAATGACATTAGCACATTTGCGGCCACAGGACAGCACTAGTCTCTCACAATGCTTTGGTGTGATTTTGGTCCACTCTTCCTCCAGTCTCCTTCACAGTTTGGTGACTGTAGTGAGTTTCTTGGACATAACTTTGTCGCCAAGGATTTTCCAGAGGTTCTCTATTGGGTTGAGATCAGGACTCTGGGGAGGTCATGTCATTATTTCAATGTTTTCAGTTTCAAGGAACTGCTTTACCCGTTTTGTTGTGTGACATGGAGCGTTGTCCTGCATGAACACTGCAGGCTGATTGGGTGATGAACACAGGGAAGGAATCATGTGTTGAAGAAGGTTCTGATGAACATTTGCATTCACTCTGCCATGTAGCTGTGTAAGTGGTCCAACTCCTGCTGCAGAAAACATGCCTCAAACCATGACACTTCCTCCTCCACTTTTCCCTGATTTCTTTACACACTTTGGGTTCAGTCTTTCTCCAGATTGTCGCCGAACATAATGTTTCCCATCAGACCCAAATAAATAAATATTAAAAATAATAAACTTGCTTTCATCACTGAAGTGAACTTTGGACCAGTTCTCCTTTGTCCACACAACATGCTCCTCTGCAAAGCTTAGTCTAGCCTTTTGATTCTTTCTGCTAATGGGAGGTTTGGTCACTGCAGTGTAGAAACATTAAACGTTGAGACATCGTATGACGAGACAGATCTTTACCCTGTTCAGCGCATTGGTGACCAATTCCAGCTGCAGTGGAAACGCTTGCCCATTGAGATCCTCCGCAGTATCCGGTCCTCTCTTGTATTTGTCTTCCGTGGACGACCAGCTTTTTTGGGGGACTTGAATGAGTTTGTGATGTTGTAAAGATTCAATATTCTTGAAATCACAGATTTGGAATGACCAACTCGTCTTGCTATGGCTGATAGGGTCATCCCTTTGGCCTTCATCTGGACATCCTGCTGCCGGAGGCTTTCAGTCACTTTAGAAGGGCCCCCACCATCTTGCAGAGTCAGTGAAACTGAAAGCTAGGCTGCAAGCTAAATAGGATTGAGAGATAATCAAGGAAATTAGCACCAGGTGCCAGATTAACACCAATAACTGGGAGGTATCTGTAAGTGTTCTCCAATTTTGATCAATGTGTTTTCTGCTAAATAATGATTTTTGTTTAAATGCCTTAGTTATTTTGTGGAAAAGGTGTTCTGGTAGCATGATATAGACAAATCAAATGCGAGGGGGGAAAGAACCCAAAAATGATTATATTAAAATCTGGAATATTTGAAAAATGGTGTGTGTAGAGTTAAACATAACACTATCATCCTGTATACACCTGCATTACTGTTTTTACAAGGTAATAACATGTTTAAATGCATCACTTGTTCAGATTTTATTGAGACCCTTCTCTTTGATTATCACTACATAACTACATCACTTTCTAAATCATGACGTATGAGTACTATTGAATGAACTAACTCAAGTTACACAACCTACGAGAATGCTGGAAGGCTAATAAATGGAAAGTATGTGGATACAGTTTGATGATAATCTGTGTTCTTGAACAATTCAGCAACAATGAAGTAATTAGCAAAGAATAAATGCCTTGTTTTGATGGCCTTGGTCAACACATCCTATTGACTTTATTCTTCACATACAAGTGAAGTACACCATTGCAATCTTTTTGGCTCAAAACATCCGGTCTCATTCACTTCCATAGATTTATTTTTTTAGATGTTAACTCAATACGCTTCTTGATGTTACAAACTGATATTTTCTTATTATATTATTCTACTTCTTTTTGTGTGTAGTCATGAACACACTTGTTTGTGGAGGATGTAGTTTGACCCTTTTCTGCCATTTATTATTCCTAGTCATTTCTTCTTTAGGAAGCACTTCAGCATTGTAGAATAAGGTCAATAATGATGACATGTTAGGTCAGTAGGTGTTCTTTTGTGGCTCTTTAAAAACATTCAACTAGTTGAGAGACAGTTCAATCAAATGCTAAGTTTGACTTAGGGATGCATTGAATTTTCAGCTGGCAAAGAACAAAAAATAGCTGGTGTTCTGGTTTTTGGACAAAAGATAAAAATGAGCTGTTAAAAAAAAAGCTATGCTACACTCCAGTCGTAGTCACTGCGCAGCCTGAAGCAGCTTTTATGCTGGACGTGGTAAGCGATGCGCTACGATACACTGTATGAACATACTGTCAACTAGCTTTTGCTCACGCTGCAGTTAAAGTTCAAAATAGCTCAATATTCTTAGTGGATATTACACCCATGTACACGAATACTAACAAACATGAACTGCACACTTTACTAGAAAGCCTATCCATTAAAAAAAAGCCCATGAAGTGCATTAAAATGATGCACCTACAGGACATTTTATTGTAGAGTTCTTGTTCTTGCTCCTTGTATTAGTGCTACTGTGCTGTCATGGCAACATTCGTAAAATCACTCTTAAGCCTGGTTTACACTTCCGAAACGCTAGCTGGCAGTAGGTGTGTATGTTCCTCTGTGTCGAGTTTCTTCACTGGTGTTTTGTTTTTTTTTTTCACTAAAATTTGCTCATTTTGAGGCGGGAACCGGCGGACGTGCAACAACAGTCTCCATCCGGAGCTCCTCGACGGGACTCTACACTTGTAAACACACTGCTCTGGGCGCACTCTTCAGCGCTACCAAGCCGACCAATCACAGAGCTTGCTCTATGCGTATGCGTTACATTTTTTGAGAGGTGCGCGTTAACGTCGCTGACGGCCTATGCGTCCTTTTGTGCATGAGGGGCTATGCGTCCACGCGTAGGCTGCGCCGTAGCATACGTGTGCGCTTGATGCAGAAGTATAAATCAGCCTTTAGGCTACGTTTACACTGCAGGCAAAATGCGGCTTGAATCTGACTTTGTTTGCATACATGTGACTCAGATCTGTTTTGTCATGACAGTGTGAACAGCCCAAACTGCATGGAATCTGATCTTTAAAATTCTGATTTCGATGCGTCATTATTCTATACTGGTTTGTGCTGCAAACATCCTCTACTCCTCAGCAGAATAGCACACAGGGCAAATACTTTACCCCAAAAATGTAAGGTTGTTTATTTTGAATATTTTTTTGAATGACAGCTCGTGCTCCAAACCAAACATCAACCATTAACCTGTAACCAAAAAAGGATTGTTCATTAAAAATACCACCATAATAAAATTGCATATATAAAAAGAATAAAATATATAGGCCTAAATGAAATGGCTATATTTCACATTAGTGAACTAGATAATACATTAACAAAACCAAATACGGCAAGTTTAATGCTAAGGTTTTTTTAGTTTCAGTTTCACTGAGTTTTGCCTGGATGCAGCCCACGCTGTTTAAAACAAATTAACATGATTTAACCGTAGGCTAGGTTATAACTCAAACAATATCATTTTTAACACCAGTGAGCCCTGCCTTCGTACTTTAATCTGCGGCTGCTCATTAGCCCTTGATGAGTTCACATTAATTACAAATCATCACAAAACACACATTTTAGGTTTCCAACACTGAAATGCACATTAGTACTAGAAATGCAACCATTTAGAGTTGTGGTGAAAGTCAATCATTAAACATAATCTGGCAACGGGCTTTATTCTCACACACACACACACACACACAATGTGTGCATAATTAGACATTTTGTGCTGTGCGTAGCTGTACTTTTGTGCATGAGGGTCAGTTTAGGACCTGTTCACATTGGAAATCTGATATTGGCACATTTATGCATAAAATCAGATTTGAGCACTAAGCCTCGCAGTGTGAACGTAGCTTTAGTAACGTTTTATTGACAGAAAATGAGTCGTCAACAAATTGTGGTTATTTGATTGGCTAAATTTAAAGTCTCAAATTTATTTTAGATTTAAATAATTTTTTTATAAATTATTACTACAAAGCAGTTTTGGTTTTCAGCCAAATGCATCGACCAGAATTAAAATGTCTGTTCATCTCTAGTTGGACTACATCTATGAGTGTTTGGTCACTTCGTAATACCAGGTGTAAACAAAGTGATGTCATCCAAATCCCTATAGCGGTGCTAATGTTTCTCTGTGCTGTCTCTATTACAGGATGATCTATGTTTTGGTGAGCTCCTAAACGGGATACAGCTAGAAAAGAGTACATGAAGGCGTTTGAGATGCTGATTTTTTTTTTAAAACTCAAATGGAGCTGAATTTGAACTCTGCCATCTCTCTCAGTTCTGCTCGGCTGTTTCAAATGGACATCGACTTTATTTACTCTTCATCAGCAAAGAGCGATTTAGGACACAAGCGGCCCGCACAACTCCAGAACCACACATGCAAAAAGAAATGATCACCAACTCCTCAATACAACTTTAGTCGTATACACCTGCCAGACCAATGGCCAAGCACTTGACACACTGAAAGCATCTGTAGATGAGATGACGCGGTTCACACAAACTGCTTGACCAGATTGTGTCTGAAGCAGAGGCGCAAGGGCTTTTAAAACTATACCGCTGATGGCTATGAGCTAAGATAATACTCAATGCGTTTTCAAACTGTGGGACAAAATAAAGATTTGGATTGTAGCATTTTTACAGACCTATTTTATCTTTAATATATTACTGCCTTGTGGCTCAGTCGCTTCTTCAATTTGTCCTTCAGAAGCTTGTGCTGCTTTGGCGATTGACGATAGTTTGAGTTTCTAAGTTCAAGCTTGTGGTCTGCTTCACTTCAGCGGTTCATATCAGATCAATGCTCCATTTCAAGCCATTGTTTATGGTGTTGCTGGTAGCAGATGGTGCTTTCAGTGTGTTGAAGGCTTTATTTTGCTCATGCACTCTGGAAATGCTCCACATGTAACCTATTTTGCTTTTTTTGTGTGTATTTTGTATTTCCAAGTGTAATTGTTTCATTGATTTATAATTTTTTTTCTCCATTATGTTTGTGAGATGAGCGTGGACACGATTTAGATTATTTTGTTTATGTTGGCATGATTGTGATGTGCCAAGATGTCATTTTCTTTTATCCAATCACTGTCAGCAATCAGAGACTGACAGAGAGACTTCAGTTTGCACCTGCATTAAGAGTTGTGTGAAAGGATCCTTAAACACACTGGCAGGTCCCTAATCACAAACCTGGACCATCAGGGTGGTATTAAAAATAATAGGTTATTTTTAATTTTTATCACTTTGAGCAATGGTCTCAAAGTCAACTCCTGGAGGGCCGCAGCTCTGCATAGTTTAGTGCAAACCACCTCCAGTTTACACCCGTGTGTAATAGTCTCTAGTAGTCTTGAACAGCTTGGTTATTGGATCAGCTGTGTTTGATTAGGGTTGGAGCAAAACTACAGAGCTGTGGCCCTCCAGGAATTGAGTTTGAAACCTACGATTTTCTCCCCTTTCTTTGGCTTTTGTTTGTGTGAATCCAGCTTGATCTGTATGTTTGAATGTTATAAAGTCCTGCAAGAGCTGTAGTAAATTTGTGGGGTTTTTTTCTTTTTTTTTGCTTGTAATATTGCTTTAAAATTCCCAATAAAGTTCCCCTAAAGACAAATTTCTCATGATATTTTTATGGCGTGCTCTGTCTGCGTGTGGCAACTTTAAACATCCAATTGAGCACAAATATTGGTTATCTGTCATTTAAAGGAAAGAGAAGTTTGCTTTATTATGATAGAATTGAACAATAATTCTATGCTTTTGTGGTACTTCGATTGTCTTATGAATAGAGTTCAGGCCTGTCATGAGGTTTACTGTACATGTGAAATATATCACCCATACATAAAAACTAATTCTAGACACATTTTAGCTGATTGTGTAGCCTCTGTGTCTTTATTAGAGGTGTCAGTGCCAGTATGGGTATAATATTTACTATAAATTAATATAGTATATTTTCACGTGGGTGCCTGATGACTGAAAATAGATGTTACATTTTTCTAGTTATTTTTGCCTTTTTGTTAACAGCCATTATTATTCATTCGTTTAGGATATACATGTTCTCGATCTAATTCCAATGCCTAGTTATTACATTGTTAAAATGACTATAATTAAATGAAATATTCTTAAGAATAAAACATTGTGTTCTTTGGAAGGGTGTATTTGCATTATGATGGTAATTGTAGAGTCAAAATTGCCTTAAATGGCAACATAGTAATACATTTTGGTGATATATATCGCACCACAAAAAAATAGATGTCATGACCGGCGTAATAGTGTTACTCTAAAATTGTGGCACACAATCATTGAATAACAATTTGGAGCAAACTTGTCAATTTAGCTCTGTAAGGAAAGTGAAAACAAATACGTTTTTTTTTTAGTTTGACCTCTTTCCCAGCATTTTTTTTTTATCAGAAATGAAAACTATGATACTCCTTTGCAAAAACTACATTAAAAGGAGTTTAAAAGTCAACCTTGTAGCAAACCAGAAACAATTCAAAGTCTTGGTTTCAGTCAGTAGCTGTTTCTTACATGGCACTTGCACTGTATGATTCTTCATAGGTACAGTATGTGCTAACTTAAAGCAAGGGTAGACACTTTTACCAGAAAATGTTTGTTATATTGGCTGACACCTGTGTAGGGTTCACAAACACAAAATGTTTGTCCAATCATTGCATATGCCTGTACACATTTATTTGCATATCTATGGAGCCAGAAGCAGAGTTTGGGGTGTGGCTGCTGATGCAGTGGTTATGTAACCAATGTGGGAAAAGAAATTCAGATATAGAGGCCAAAACTGGTAGTGTTCATGTGTTCGGTATCGAAACCTAAAAATGGTAAGTTAGGTGGAATGTTTAGATTTCAAGAAATACAATGAGGTGGCGCAGTGGGTAGCGCTGCTCACAGCAAAAAGGTCGCTGGTTCGAGCCTGGGCTGGGTCAGTTAGCATTTCTGTGTGGAGTTTGCATGTTCTCCCTGTGTTTGCGTGGGTTTACTCCCGGTGCTCCGGTTTCCCCCACAAGTCCAATGACATACGCTATAGGCGAATTGGGTAAGCTAAAAATGTCCATAGTGTATGAGTGTGTATGGACGTTTCCCAGTGATTGGTTGGAGCTGGAAGTAAAACAAATCCTGGATAAGTTGGTGGTTCATTGCGCTGTGGTGACCCCAGATTAATAAAAAGGGACTAAGCTGAAAAGAAAATGAATGAATGAAAATACAATGAAATAAAAATATAAGTATTTTTTTAACGTCTACCCTACCGCAACCGTCACAGTACTGTAAAATTATGAATTATTGTTATAGTGTCACAAAAATGATGCTATATTGATGTGCATATCCACAGCTGTATCCTATCTAGACTTTACCCCGTATCTGATCTAGCAACAACCATCCATGAAACAAATCCTACACATATGATCTCAAATAAACGGGTATTCAATATTAGTAACAAATAGCCTATCATTAGCTTAGCTAAGTAATTGATTGATCAAACAAATCAAGCACTTAAAATCGAAATATAGCCTAGCATCATTTCTGGTTAAACTATCCGTTCACCATAGCTCACATAAGAAATGTATACATCACAGACACAAAAACATAAAGGACACTCTCAATGGCCAGGACTATCGTTTAAGTAACTGTCAACCATATTTCAGTGAACAAGCATCATTTCATTGCGAAGTTTAAGTTATATATTAAGCTCAGTATTATTATTAGATCGACTTCTAAAGATACAGAATTTTTAAAGTGCTATCAGAACACAAACAAAAGCATTCATGATCAAAGCAGAGAAAGCCACAGAGCAAAAAACACCAAGTAATTATTATTTTTTTCCTAAGGGTCATCTGCATGTCAGGTTGATCATCTGGACACCGATCTCTCTGTGAGTCGCTCTTTGGTTTCCTGATATGCTTCAAACTTCTCCCGAAACTCATGAAGGAAGTTGTATTGCTGTAAAAGAGCATAAAGCAGCAGCTCAGTCGTATGGTTAGAGGAAGTGATGTTTTAAAGAAATAATTCCCCCCAAAATGAGAATTTACTCACTATTTACTCCCCCTCAAGTGGTTTTAAACCTTTATGAGTTTGTTCTGCTGTTTAACACAAAAGAAGATATTTTGAAGAATGCTGAAAATCTTTAACTATTGACATCTGTTGTAGAATACTATAAAAATAAATACTATGGAAGTCAATGGTTACAAGTTTTTACCATTCTTCAAAATATCTTCTTTTGTGTTCAACCGAAGAAAGAAAATCAAACGGGTTTGGAACAAGTGAAGGGAGAGTAAATAAGTTAGATTTTTTTCATCAGGGTGTCTGCAGGTTTCACCAGGTCAAATTTAAAGAGCCCCTATTTTGCAGTATATAAGGTCATATTTTGGTTTTGGTGGTCTCCAACAACAGGCTGATATGCATGCAAGGTAAAAAAAACAAACATTTTAATTGTCTTATAATATGCATTTATTTTTACCGTATTATGCCTACGACTCCCATATGATTTGTTCAGTGGTTGATTTGTTCCCAAACCCCTTTATGTTCCCTCCTTTGCTTGAGGCTAATCTGCTGTGATCCGATGACCCAGTCTGTTGTGATTGATCGACTGTGTTCAGCGCGAAACAGAGAAACTCCCAGCATGGTTAAGTAGCAGCACACATTGGGCTCTATCATACACCTGGCGCAAGAAGTGGTTGCCCCGACGCGTTGCTATTAATAGACCAACGCAACCCTCATTTACCTGTTTTCCGACACGTTGTTTGAATAGCAAATCTATTTGTGCCACTTTGTAGACTCATGGGTGTTCCAGTCTATAAAAAAGAGGTGTTAGGGCGCATTGTTGGCGCGTTGCTATTCTGAGGAACTAAAATAGACTGTGCAACAGACCAGCAAAAAGCAGGTCTAAAGTCCGGCACAAGAGCGCGTTAGTTGTGCGCCTCGCTTAAACATTGCTTAATACACACAGGATGTACAGCAATAAGCAAATATTATTACAGATGAAAAAGAATGAAAGAATTTAAATATTGCAAAAATTATTATTTTCTACATAAATATAAAAAACACTGCCTTCATCTCGGGGGGCTTTTTCAATTTATTCATGACAACTTGCTTTTGTATAATGTTATTATTATTATTATTATTAGTATTATTTATTATACATAGTACATATTTTTATATTTTTATTAAAAAACAAGCTTAGATTTGCCCACCTGTCAGGTTTTAGATCATACGGGGCATAACATGTGTATTTGGAAATATCTCACACTTTGTTATTATTGTTCATTTATTTGTTTGCTGGAAATTAGAACTGAATTTAGAAATAGTTTTGAAACAAATCTTTGCGCTTAACAAACTAAATTAATTATGTAGGCTAATGGATGTCTGTGCATGCAACACCATTTTTTATCCACGAAAGAGAAAGGCCGACTCAGTCGAAGGAGGCTCATTTTTATCCTTGCGCTGCAGATGGTCTGTTATACTCCTCTCGCTAGTGAAGTGTTTAGTATTTCCACTTACAAAGTCTGCCATGTAAATAGCAACTGCGCCATGGCGCGACGCAACTGACTCTTAAAGGGAATGGGAGATGAGACTCTGATTGGTTTATTCTCAAAACACATTCATAACTCGTTAAGAGAATGAGCACACCCCTATTAGACCATGCGCCGTGGCCCAAACCTTATTTTTCCGTCCTTAAAATAGCAAAAGTGGATTAAGACACACCCTTAATGCTTTTGCGCCCTGTGCTTTAGACTTTGCACCTAGATCGTTAAAATAGGGCCCATAGTATGTGAGAGCCCAATGCAGTAATGCAATAAAGCAATGCAGTTGAACATCAGCATTTACTCTACTCTTAACCCTAATTTAAGTAATAACAACGACACACATTCAGTATTAATGCACACAGTGGCAAAAGTATCAATGTTGACGCATTCAGGTAAAAGATCCGAACCAAACATGATTCATTTATTCGACTATTTCGCTCAATTTCGAGTCAATAGTTTTAAACAGTGCACTTACAGATTTAAACCTCAGCTGGATGTTTTCATTCTCTTAGTGCTGTGATACACACTGATGGAAGGTCATTTTCAAAAACCCATAATAGGGGCTCTTTAAGACCTTTTAAAGACATTTTTAAGACCATCAGGAATGACATTTCAGACTTATATAAGACTAAACGCTAATAATTTTTTAATGGCCCAGCAGAAAAACAATTTACTAATAATAAGTAACTAAGTATTTAATAATTGACTTGCTTCATCAAGAAACTAATTCTAATAAGTTGTTTCTTAGACACATATTTTAAATAAAGCGTCAAATCAAGTAGACTAGTTGTATACATGCTACATTTTTTCAACATAACTTAATAAACTAAATGTATGCACAACAGACATGATGTGTGTTGGATCGATTGGGTAAGCTTTGCATAAACAAAGGAAAATTACACCTATTTAAAATGATTTAAGACCTACAAGACAACATTTCAATGAAATTCAGACATTTTAAAATGCCTAAAATGTTGTTTTTGAAATTTAAAACATGTTAAGACTTTAAGACACCCTGACCTTTAAGGATGTTGATTCTTACTTTGACAGTCTGAATAGCTCCAGCTCCTCTTAGTTCCCGCAGGATCTCCAGAGCCTTGCTGGGCGTCATGGACACAGAGAGCTGCAGCAGCAAACATGCAGCAACTGTGACAATGAAACACAAGTTAAACACCTAATCTTACACCCGGGACTAACATTAATCATGACACTGCATGCTGTTTTAGCATTCGAGTCTTACTTAGCCCAGAGCGTCCCAGACCTCCATAACAACTGTGGAAGAATAAAAGGACTCAATTAGAATTTATATAATGTATAATAGATACATTTATAAAATAGGTTTATATTAAAATCTATACATTACAAAACTGATAGTTCACCCAAAAATGAAAACTCCTTAAACATTTATTCACCCTCAGGTCACCAGTATAAGATATAGGTTGGACTTTTTTCTTCAGTAGAACTTTAAAGGAACTTTTTTTTTGGAAATAGGCTCATTTTAAAAGTCACCTAAAGTAAACAGTACCATTTTTTTAACCCATTCAGCCGATCTCTGGGTCTGGTGGCATAAATCAGAGCATGTCGCTCAAAAAATTCAAGAAGAATATTGTTAATTTTCTACTTTAAGTATGACTCTTCTGTAATTACTAAGGTTGATGTAAAATCAAAAGTTGCTATTTTTCTAGGTTGAAAAAAAACTATTATTATTAAAAATAAACCCAGCTAGTTAACAGTGCTGCGTAATATCATTGCCCCTGCTGCAGCCATGGTACAGCAGCAAAGTTCCTTGATTATTATACCAGAACGAAAGTCTCACTCCTGGCCATATCAACCTAAAAAATACCATCTTTTTATTTTCTGGCAGTCGTAGTGTATAACGTAACTACAGAACAGTCAAATTTTAAATATGACAATTATTAAAACTTCCACCAGTGCTGATATACAGCCATATCGCACTGCTACAAGTGTGATATTGCGTTTCTACAATAGCTCGACGGCACAATTGTGTATATAAAAAAGAAAATCAAACAAGGAGAGTCTAAAAACCCTTTTGTAAGAGGAACTACTTTCTTCCGCCATCCATTCACATCTGCAGCTGACGTCAGAACAGCAGAAACCATTACTAATTCACCAACGCATGATTCTCTAGTGTAATGTCTAAATTGATGACAAAACAGGTGATTTTGCTGACACTTTAAGATTATAAAACGGCATGAAATGCCATCAGTCTACAGAGATATCACCCTTCAGTATTACAGTATATTACAGTCTAATGTATTTCTCTGTTGCAATCGGGATAGCACAATAATTAACTCCCCAAAAAAGCAGCGCAATCACTACCAGATTGCTGTTGTGTTTACGATAAGGAAAAATGCTAAACATCTGCAGGAATTTCTTCTTTCTTTCTGCCAACACAACACATTCCTGATATGCGAGTCCCATCTCACATTGAACACACTACATTTACTATGGTATAAATACAGCACTACAACATACAAAAGAGAGAGATCGACTTAGAATATCACTTACAAGTATAATAATGATTTGATCAGCTGTAGTTAGAAATTACGCTGTTTTAATCTTCTAAGGGCTTATTATGCTGTCCTGTTGCCATCTTGTGGATAGGCAATGTCAACCGTCTTGGGTCCGCTCAAAATATAGCAAGCTAATGACCGCCAACGCGCTGTCTCTTAGAAATTATAAATATTTTAAAATAGGCACTATCCTTATAAATAAACTCCATAGTTGCAATCTAAACAATTACATTCTCGACTACATACAGCCATATCGCACTGCTTATATATATATATATATATATATATATATATATATATATATATATATATTCCATA
>CAIGQZ010001313.1:4602536-4671938 GCA_903798205.1 Danio tinwini | reverse complement strand
ATATATATATATATAAAAAAATTTTTTTGTGAAATGCTTATGGTCTCATCTGATTCAATGATTTATGCCAAGCTAAGCTAAGAGATAGGATGAATGGATTCAAAATATCGCCTCATAGCAAGATGGTTGCTGGTTCAAGTCCCAGCTGTCGAGCCCCAGCTGTTCTCCCCGTGTTGGTGTGGATTTCCTCCGGGTGCTCGGTTTCCCCCATAGTCCAAAGACATGTGCTATAGGTTAATTGAATAAACTAAAATGGCCGTAGTGTATGTGTGTGGATAAGTGTGTATGGATATAAAACATATGCTGAATAAGTTGGCCCCTGATGAATAAAGAGACTAAGCTGAAGGAAAATGAATGAATGAAATCTAGAGGAGTTGTAAAAGATGATACGTTTTAAGATTAAAAGTCCAAATCAATAGCTATGGTTCCTGATGACACACTGATGTCTTGTGAAGTGAAACAATTGGTCAAATTGAACATTATTTATAATGTTAGAAGCTTTAATTCACAGCCTGGGCAAACAGTGCACGTTTCCAGTTGCTTGATGACATATGTGTGAGCGTGCACTCAGATACAAGCTCTTTTATCAGAATGAAGCCATGTTTGGAGCTTAATTTATAGCAGTTGGCACATATTGGATAAGTACAGGCAAGAATAATTTTGGCAACAATTAACAAGCAACCGGAAACTTGTGCAAACTACTACTGAGTGCTCGCCGGGGACTGTTTGCCCAGGCTGTGGATTAAAGCTTATTTTAATATAGTATTATATAATATAGATTATTATAATATAGTAAATAATGTTCAATTTCTTGCAATGGCTGATTGTATTGCTTAATAAAACCTCAGAGCACCACCAGGAGGCACAGGAATTGATTTGAACATGCTTGTATGTGTTTGCTTTTAATCTCAAAAAAGGGTTACTATTAAATTGCATTATTTAAAAGACCAAGGACCATGGATTCAGTTAAAAATCTTCTTTAAGTTATACTGATGAAAGCAAGTAAATTAACAGTAAATTTTCATTTGTGAGTGAACTATACCTCTTATTTATGAATAATAATAATAATTAAAGGTGCAATACAGTTGTTTTACAGTGAGCAACAAACAGTCTTCTAAAGTTAAAAATGTAGTTCTGTTTTGGCTAAAAGTGAATAAAAACATGTCTGAAAACATTACACATTTGTTATTTTGACCAATTGACAAATTGTGTTCTAAATTACCACATTTTTATTTTCAATTTGTATAAAATATTGTAATAAATTAGCACAAAGTAAAATGCTTTCTTCAAACACATAACTACAAATTTTAAATATAATAATAGCAAAAGAAATACTACTTTAATACTTATACAATAATGTTTCTTCATATAGCTGACAGTTTCTTACTGTATGACAGTCCTGCGTTGATTTTGCAGGCAGTCCTTGAGCTCCTCCAGAACGCAGCTGCACTGATGAAGCTCTGGAGCTCCACCATCCGGGAAGGGGAAGTGATGGACTCTGAGACCCCTCTGAGAATAAACCTCTAGCAGACATGGGACTTTGTAGCGCACCAGCTCTCCTCTGGTGCAGAACACAAACACATCCTCCACACCCTGATCACACATCTCGGCTAAACACAAACACACAGCATGTCACTTACACCAATCTTATCCTAGAGGGGCATGTAGATTATATACACAATACATCACTGACTCAAGATGATGTGAAATTGATATTGTGATAGCTTTTTCTATTCTGCCCTTTTTCTGTCTTTTTATCTGTGACCAGGTGAAACAACTTATTATTTATCTGACAATTTTTACATCTGACTATTTTTAAGTCTTTAGAGGGGCCATAAAATGGACAAAACCTGACAATGATGTTTACATAGACATCAGTAATCGAATCTGAATAAGACAATAATATGATTAAGGTGTTTACATGAGTTGCTTTTCGATTGTTTATTTCATGATCTTGTTTTACATGTTATAGCACATAATTCAATTAACATCATTGCATCACTGCGCTATCCATGTTTCCTCCGCAGTTTCATATAATTTCGGGTGTTTTCCTTTTTTAATTTGCCGACTTTAACTGCAATTTGGCACTTTCACTTTCATTTAGGAATATTTCATGGGTATCCCTCGTGACAAACAAGATATTGAATGCGAGGAACTGCTGGAAGAGTGTAGTTTTAATGGAATTTGATACAACATGCCGAATGGGGAAAAAATCCTCAGCATTTCACCATGCAGCTGTCTGTGGTCCTTTGCTGGCTTGGTAGGTGCAGAGAATAGTGTCAAACAGCCGTGTGTGTGTATAGACTATCCTGTCGCAAAATGCGGCAAAAATATTACACTCTTACGTTTAATTGCTTTACATGTCTGTGCTGCACTTGAATAAAGCGACTAAAGTCGACATACTCCACATGTCTTAATTTAATTTTTGTTTAGTTCTGAGTTTTTTTTCCCCATACGGTGTGCTGTATTATGACCTTAATCGGATTAAATTAATCAAAAAAATTTTAAATAAATAAATAAATAAAATAAAAATAAAAAAAATAAAATCGCTGTTTAAATGGTAGTATTATCTTAAGTATTATCTTAATCTGATTAAAATCAGATTATTGGTGTGCATGTAAACGTACTCATTGTTTAAGCTTAGTCAGACTAAAATGAAAGTTTGAGCTGTTTAACTGGAAAAAAACTTGCACTGATTGATCTTGAAATATATCACTGCCTTTGGTCTCAAGACGGACACCGATGATGTTTTTTTCGAAGGCACATTTATAAAAAATTACTTAAATGTGCTATATAACTATAATCTGGGTTTAGTCTAAACCCTGTCTGTGAAACCAGGCCAAAATCATAATATTTACACATAAAAAACGTATAATTTATTATTACAACTGCAACTTTCAAAGCTGAAAACAAACTCCCTGTATTAAATTATGCGTTATACACTCATGATTCTTTTCTGTATACTACCTGTATGAAACACTGAGATTTGAAATGAACAGAATGGTGATGTCATGACTCTCCTTGACACACCCCTTAATGTGCATGTCTCATGTCTGTCCAACAGTCAGAAGTAATACCGTCAAAACCAGAAATTCATTTTGATGCACTTTTCAACAAATGGTTTACGATTTATATGTATTATATACAACACCTAATGATCACTAACCTTAAGAATGTATATAATATCAGTAACATGCATGAGCAGGCGTTTTATGGTCCTCTGCGTTTTTTCAGGCATTGCAAAGCATCAGTGTCACTTTTGAGCTAGCCTTCAAATCACAGTGGAGGAGGAGCGAGACTACACCACACACACCTGTCACCAGCACAACAACAACTTGTAATGGCAACTGACTGAAAATAACACTGCAGTGCAAAAATGCTCACAGCTGAGCCCTTTTTGGATATTGCTTGCCTTTCTGCATCACAAAAACACTTCAGTAGACCATGTCTTTGCTTCTAAAAACATGAGAAGCAATGATTTGGAATGGTTTGAAAAACAATCGCAGCGTAAAGAACCAGGGTATCAGGACAAAGCCCATGTAAACAGAAACTTTTTTTAACAACGGTTGCCCCACCTCCAAGCTCTTCTGATTGGTCTACTGCTGTGGAACTGACAGTGATGAGTGTGAAAGTTATTTTAACTTGACGCGGCATCTAAAAACACAGCACTCAAGTGTGTGACACTTCAAAAGACGCAATTGTAATGGTCAAACACGTCCGTCAAGTGTGTGTTTACATTGAAAGGTTTGAAAGGAAAGAAAAATCTGTGCACCCAAACTGTGGAACGCTTTTCCCACAAACATTAGGAATGCTGGTTCCTTGGACTGTTTTAAGAAGCTACTTAAAACTCATCTTTTTAGGACTGTTTTTAATTTGTGATATCTCTTTTATTCTTTCTGTGTTTTTTTGTATTTTTTTATTGTTTTACTGTGCTTTGTTGTTTTTACTTTCTTGTAAGCGGTTTGGGTCTTAGAAAAGCGTGTTATAAATAAAAAGTATTATAACTATTAAAATTGCATTCTGCGTGAACTGCCCCTTAGTCTAGAATGATTTAGTTTATATGTGAACATATGTAATGAAGACAACTTCTATGTTTCAACGCCATGATTGAGTGTGATCAAACTATGCATTTGGTTGTTGCAACTCCATATCCGCGAACAGCAAAAAATACATACTGTGCCTTTAAGTGACACGAATTTATGCCTAAAACCTCAAGTGTGATTGGAAAATTTTTAGGTCTTGCATTTAAAAGTTAAAAATACCACTTATTTTGCTAACCAAAATTTCCATTGTTATAAAATTTGTTTTGGAATCAGTCTTCTGAGCATGTGTGTGTGTGCGTCAGTCAAACTCACCAACATCTTTCTGCAGGTTTCTTCTGTTTTCTTTATATCTGCAACCTGAAATAAGCAGAAATCTTTACAAATATAGAAAGTTTCTTTGTGTGCTCATTATTAATTCATCAGTTCATTTTACCAGGTAGAGAACAGATGCCAAGAGACTGGGAGCACTCCACCATTGACAGAGATAACCTGCAAAACACAAACCACAGATTACACTCTAGTTTATGCGTATTTCACTAAAAGTGGAGCATGTATCCATTTGCATGTGTTGCTCACCATGAGATCTGAAAAGGTGCAGTTTCCTCTTCACCAAAATCCTCTTCGTCAGATGAATCAAACTCGCTTGTCCTCATTGCCCCAGTCTATTGTATAAACAATGTAAGACACGTCAAGATGACTATTAATCAAACCGGACACCGTCAAATGACAGCTGAAATGTGAAGCTGCTGTCCAAACACAAGCATGCTCTGATCGTGTGTGTGAGAGAGACACTGTAAGTTACTATGCTGAGGGGCATTACTTTCCGTTTCATATCTGCAGTAATATTCTCGTCTGCACAACTAATTGCATTTATTCGACACAATACAACCCGAAGTTATTAAACCGAAACAATAATTGCAACATATAAATACAAATTTGTAAACGACACAAATAATCAACAATCCAACTTACCGACTTATCACACTGCGACTGCGCATGCGCGGACATTTCAAAACATACCAAAAGACTTGTCCAATCATAGTGCATATGTTAAACAAACCACGCCTTTATTTGCATAAGATACGCCCCATACGCGCTTTTTACTAATTAAATATTAACGAGGCGTTTAGTTTTTTAGTTTAGTTGGGGTGGGCCAACATTATAAAATATTTCGACCAAAGTTAAAGTAACGTTAATACCAAACACTTCAATAATAATCCCAACACATGTTTATAAGCGAGTGGAAGTCAAACTGAGCTCCAATGAACCAAGAAATCGCTCTTTTGCAGACTGTACGAGAGCGCATGAACGTTCCCGAGACACCGGACGGCGCGCGCGACCGTTTTTCTGTGCATCCTCCTGCAGACAGACGCAGTGTACCGACACCGACAGACCGGACACCGGGACACGCACGAGCTCAGGGAGACACGCTGAACTACACAAACATGCGGTCACCACTTTGTCAGAGAAATGGAATCAGATTTAAACTGAAAAAGAAACCCTGAAGCTTTGTTTTCTTGTGAGTACTCGCGTGCTGCGCATTCACGGTCATATTTATTATGAATCGCCTTTACTTTAACTGCATTACTTGTTTTTTTTAAATTATTAATATTTTGTGCAATGTTGTATAATTTTTAGGTTTCAGAAATTTGATGTGGAAATTAATTCAAGCTCATTTGTATTGCGCATTTAACATTTTTGTTTAGCAAATTTATTGTACAAATTGTTTTAAGGCATTTAAATACTCAACACAAAAAACACATTTATGAATCTGTCCCCTCTCTCTGCTGTAGGGTGGAGCTCTTTGGCAGGTATCTTTCCCCATCTGGGATTCGCTGACTGGGCGACGAGCGTGAGGTAAAACAAGCGCTCTTCTTGGCTGCACTAGTTTACTGAGGACATTTCAGCGTTTTTATATGGAGCAGCTGATGATATTTTAGACAATCAGGGCTTACTATTCTTGTGGTGACTAACATGTTAAAAATGTGTCTTACACGCTTTAAAATAAAGCTTTATTGGGCTTTTTTTATGATGAACTAATAAATGACCAATTAAGCAAGGTTGGGCAAATATACATTGAAATGTATTTTAAAATAAAATACCAAATACCTTTTGTTTAAGTGTATCAAAATAAACTACTGAGTACAGCAGTCACAAAATGTATCAAAATAAAATACAGTAATTTTGTATTTTAAAAATTTAATTCAATTCATGTTTATTTCTATAGCGCTTTTACAATGTAGATTGTGTCAAAGCAGCTTAAAAATAAAAATACTACAAAACACTTTTAAAAGGAGCATTACATCAGTTCCTTTACCATTAAACTGACTCTTCAATGCTCAACGTAAAAACATGATTTCTGAAAACTTCCTGAAACTCTTCATATACTGTATCCTGCTCCTGCTGTATAACCTGTCGGTTTTTAGGAGATTAATAAATATGCGTTTCATATGTTGTGTCACTCTGACATCATTAGGCAGACATCTTTCCTCTTCATTTACTATACAGTGCAACAACACCTGCTGTTCAACTACTGCCATTTAAAACAGCCAAAGAAGTATTGTAGGATTATAGGACTTATTTTTAGGTTGCTTGTTTTAAAGACAAACATTTGGCATCAGCAATCTGTCAAAAACTACAATTATTTGTACAGTATCCTCTTTCTCCTAAGATTAAATTTTTTTTCAGTTCGTCCTTAAATGTTAGAGTTAATAATGTCCAAAGCACCAATCAGAGGGTGCATCTATATGATGTCATCACGTAGACTTCCTACAAAGTATTTTCATTCATTAATTTTCTTTTCGGCTTAGTCCCTTTATTCTGTGTAAAGTTTGTATGTTCTCGCCGTGTTTGCGTGGGTTTTTCTCCAGGTGCTCCGGTTTCCCCCACAGTCCAAAGACATGCGCTATAGGTGCATTGGGTAAGCTAAATTGTCCATAGTGTATGTGTGTGAATGAGTGTGTATGGGTGTTTCCCAGAAATGGGTTGCAGCTGGAAGGGCATCCGCTGTGTAAAACATATGCTGGATAAGTTGGCGGTTAATTCTGCTGTGGCGACCCCTAATTAAAAAGGGACTAAGCCAAAAAAGAAAATGAATCTAATTATCTATTAATCTTTAATAACTAGTCTAATCCTGCGATGTGACTATTGCAGACACACATTGCGATATCGATGCTCAAATGATATATTGTGCAGCTCTAATAACCAACGATAAACAGATGATCGTGTCTTATATTGTTGTGCTGCTCCTACTACACCAACATAAATCAGTGTTCACCTGCCTCTCTGCAGAGAATGTTTACAAACCTTCTAGGGAGTGTGTTAAATGATGTTTGTGTATCCCCACACAGAAAATGAAATCCCATGAGGAAGACATGGAGAGAGAGATCTCTAAGGTAACAAACACACGCAGACTCTTCTCATTGCAACGGAGAAATAACGCTATATATATATATATATATATATATATATATATATATATATATATATATATATATAGATAGATATATATGAGCTTTAAATGTTGTTTCTCAAACGATGGGCCTCTAAACATTGTGTCTTAGAGCTATTATGCAAAACGAAAAGTACCATTGTCACAAAACTATAAGATGTAATTGTGATTAGTACACTTGGCTAGTTATGGAAAATTTTAGGTCTTAAAAATATAGCTTTGCTCCGTTATAAAACATTGTTCTTTGGGAGTGCAATCTGCATTGCGTCTTCATTGAGTGCTCAGCTTGACCTGTGTTGTGTTCAGGTTCAGGGAATGGTGTGTGAGTTACGGGCAGGGTTTTCTCGTGCGCTGCTGGAGCTGAATCAGATTCAGCAGGGAGACACGGAGCTGCAGAGTCAGCTGGAGGACACCAGACACGGCTGCAACAAGCGAGCCCTTCACCTCGAGAGCCTGGTGCTGTCCCTTAAGGTGAGATCACGGTCAGCCTGATATATTTGCGTGTGTTTGTTTACTGAAGTCACTAATTTCATGCGTCTTTTCAGGAGGAACTGGAGGAGGTACGTTGTCAGTTTCGTCAGCTCTGTGAGGCACAAGACAGAAAGCCACCAGAGAACACAGGACGAGAGAAGTAAACAACTACATACACACACACACTCTGACATGTAAAAAATTACTAACAGAAATTATGACTGAAACTGTGGTACAGTGTGTGTGCCGATGTGTGTGTATGCAGTAATGGAGTGGATGACAGTAGTGGATGCAGTAGTGAGGGTGCAGCAGAGGCTCCTCCTCTTCCATCAGTGGGCGGGGCTTTTCTTATACACTGTTACTTGCAAGGATTACAGGTGTGGCAACGTGCCAGACAGAATACAGGTGAGCTTAATAATACACACAATCACACACACACGTATTTGTATATATATATTTATATAAATATTTATATATATATATATAGTTGTGGTAAAACAATTGAACGACACTCATTATTGTTTACATTTTTTTTTAATTGTTTGTTTTTATTATTAATTTTGTTTTATTATTTGTTTTAATTTTGAAAAACTGTATACCACTGCCATAACACCATAGCATTTTTGTCAAGCTGAAAAAGCCATTTGCTCTTCCAAAAATGTTGAGCACTCAACGGTTCACATTAAACACATATTCTGCACCTCACCATGATGCTGGCATTCTAAAAAACTGACACTTTCATTCAAAAACAACAGGAATTATATGCTCGGTTCTGGGAAAAATGCTTTGGTGGACACGCACCCTAAGGGCTTACTCACACTATGCTATCCGAACCGTGCCCAGGCCCGTTTCCTTAATCGTTTGAGAAGTGTGAGTGCTCTGAATCAGGCTCAGGCACAGTTCACTTGGGCGGCCCTGGCCTGGTTGGAAGAGGTGGGCCTGAGCAAGGTTTACTTGGGCTCAGGCGCGGTACACTTACAGTGTGAGTGCAACCGTGTCTAAGCCCGAAACTGAAAGCGAGACGTGACTTTTAAGGGACAGTTTCATATGGATTAATTAATCATTCGTACTGTTCAATGAACGCAAACTGTCGTAGATTATAAAAGACGCAAATCCCTCACTGCACATCAGCTGCGCCTTCAGCAAACTTCCTAATTCCTGCAGCACGAGGACTTTATGATTGTTTATGAGCGTCAAAAGTGGCTGATCTGTTCAGCGAGAGACTGCGTGTCACCACATATCAAACGACTTAAACGATATAACTAAAGAAATCTCCACTGTGCTGAGCGAAAGCGTTTACTGAGGAGCGCATCATCGATGACGTAAGCGTGCCTA
Organism: Danio tinwini; assembly: GCA_903798205.1. Taxonomy (NCBI): domain Eukaryota; kingdom Metazoa; phylum Chordata; class Actinopteri; order Cypriniformes; family Danionidae; genus Danio; species Danio tinwini. Next base: position 4,662,638 of record CAIGQZ010001313.1, on the reverse strand, counting down.
GGCCCGAATGTAATGTGAGTGTGGGCCGTTGAGGGAGATGGCAGGGGGAACAAGCGTGCTTTGGCCCAGTTCAAGGCAACTGTACATAGTCTGAGTACGGCCTAAGTGACAACTTCAACATTTTAACTTAAGTGACATTAAAACATCGGTATTGTTCATTCATTCAGTCATTTTTTTTCAGCTTAGTCCCTTTATAAATCTGGGGTCACCACAGCGGAATGAACTGCCAACTTAATCAGCATATTTTTAAGCAGCGGATGTTCTTCCTGCTGCAACCCATCACTGGGAAACATCCATACACACTTATTCACACATACACTACAGACAATTTCGCTTACCCAACATTGGTATTGTGTTGTCTAAAAATAATATAAGCAATTTTCTTCTGACAAAATACTGTTAGATATTGTGCTGATTGTACTACACACTTGCTGAACTTTGAAACAAATACATTTTATTGCAAATAAGAAACATTGCCAAAAGCACCAAACGTGGAAAGAAACAGCGGTAAGGAAGCACAGGGCATAAAGTAACGAGGGGTAAAATATAACATGGGAGTTAAGGTATTTGCTCAGGGCTAACCATGGCATGCTTCTGAGGTTTTCACCACAGTGTCGGCAGATGTCATCCTGCCATTTATTAAAAAAGTTTGGCGAAATTTGAATAAGACGCACAGGAGAACCCATTTTTGCAGCATAAAGCCATTTTTTATTATAGTCAATGCTTTTTTATTTTAAAAAAATCTGTGAAAGTATGCAAGTAAAATTTTATATTGTTGTGATTACAGTCTTCTGGGCTAAAGGATGGAACCATTTTAAAAATGTAATAAAACACAGTAACTGCTAGCCAGTTTTGAGGAAAACATGACACAGCGGGGTTAGTTGTAACGGGGTGTTACAAATAAGCTACACACTGTTGGACACCAATTAAACGAATGAAATATTTTTTAAATTTTGAGTGTAATGTTGAGAATTTTTAATTTAAATGATTTTTTTAATAGAATATATATATTATTATTGCTAATAATGCAAATAAATGCATTGTATAATAATGGATAATAATGCAAATAAATCCAAATGTGTTTATCTAACAGAATATGTAAAATAAAAAATTGAGTTAAGTACTGAGGAAATATACTATTTAAAGTAATCTGAATTTAAATGAACTGTGTGAAATTTGACTTTTTAAGCACGTTACAACCCTCTGTCTGTTACCACTTGCCCCGCAGGTGGAGTAATTATTAAAATCTTTACTCATGGCACTTTTGGCAATACTGCACAGAGACCATAGGTCCGGTGAACATCATCTTTCAGTGCTCATTTGTAGGAGAGGCTTGTGTGTTGTTAGTAAAAAATATGGTTTGTCTAACCCCATTACTTTGTTCATTATTTTGTAAAAGTGTTACTTTGTGCCCCACTCTCCCCTACTTCTTTGAACTGCATCTGTGAAAACTGGCAGAACTGAAATCCACACTCACTCACCTCGTAGTTGCAACCCAGAACTGAGAATACACTAATTCATGAATCCCTTAGTGCTGGAAAACACCCACACACTCTCTCATTCACACACATGCTGATACAAAATGTCACCTGGCCCAGTTGGGACTCGAACCAGCAACCTTCTAGCTGTTACACAACATGTCACCAGAAATAGAAACACAACTATAGCTGCGGTCACACTACACTTTTCGCCTCATAGACTTCCATTCATATACATGCAAATGTGGCAGACAGGAAATGCTCATGTGAAAAGTTTCACATGCCGATGCATTGCAAAAATCGCATCACATGACTGCGTGACACCAATAGATCAAAACATAACCTCTTGATACAGAAATTTTAAATAAGGAACAATCCCTTTTTAACATCTTGTTTAATCCCACCCCTTTTTGCAGTGCCGTACGACAAAATTTCCCAAGCTCAAAAGCCGCCTTTTCATTACACACAAGTGACAGACCGGAAGTCATCCATTTCCAATGGAGAATACTCCGGGAGCTGCGTGGAGTTCAGCTCATCTTTGTAAGCGGAAAATTCGGATCCAATTTGAGCTGGGAATCCAATAAGCTGCTTTTCCGCTGCACACAACATTTGGATACGACTGTCGGAATACGCCTCCTTGTGGCTGTCGTGCAGATTTTTCAGTTTTGTCGTGCAACATGGGATCTAAGCTGATTCTCGCTGCGTTCCGAAATAAAGGAGTGCAAAAGCAAGAGCCTTTATATCCCGTGCGTTCACCATGGTTGAATAAATAAATAAATACTAGAAACTCATAGACCGCTGAAAATTTTGGAGGGAATGTAGACACAACATAAGTAGTTATATTTTTATTACTCCTTTACAAATAGAAATGTTGTTTTTTTTAATCTAGACTTTTTTGATAAAAAAAATAACGAAAAAAACTATTTCTTATCTCGCGCACACAGACCTGCTTGAACAACACTTGAATACATCACATCCGGTCGACCAGTCGCATACGGTCTAGTCGCAGGAGCTCAAATCGGATCCAAATTTTCTGCATACGGAGATGATTGGAACTCCACGCAGCTCCCGGACTACTCTCCATTGGAAATGAATGACATCCGGTCTGTCGCTTATGTGCAGTGGAAAGGCAGCTTTAAAATATTTTGCGACTAGACCGTATGCGACCAGTCGACCGGAGGTGATCTATTCCAGTGTTGTCCAAGCAGATCCATGTGCGCAAGATGAAAAAAATAGTAGTTGTTTCATTATGTTTTGAATCAGAAAAAAGTTTATATTAAAAAACATTCTATTCATAAATAAGTAATAAAAATATAATTTCAACGTCTCCAAATTTCCTCAAAATTTTTTTGCGCTCTGAGTTCTAGTATTCCTTAATTCAACCATGGTGAACAGACGAAGAATAATAGCTCTTGCTTTTGCACTCCTTTATTTCGGACACCGCGAGAATCAGCTTCTTCCCCATGGTGCATGACAAAACTGAAAATTCTATGCGACTGCCACAAGGGGGCATCATCCAACAGTCGTGACTAATTGTCGTGGGCAGTGGAAAGGTGGCTTAACTGTAGTGTGACCGCGGCTTTACATAATTACCAAAAAACATTGTTTGCAATTGTATGATTCAACCACTAGAGGGCCCAAAATGACATTAATCAAATTAAATGAATTAATTAATAACAAATAACAAAAATTAATTGTTATTAATTATTGTTATAAAATAACAAATTAATAAAATTATATAAAAAATGTTAAGTAGTCATTAATATGAATGATTGGATGCAAATAATATTAGACATTCTATAAAAATGCAGTCAACAATTTTGTTAACCATTTCAGACACAGATGTTCATTCCTGCCAAGCAACACATAGCTGCTTACGACGAGGTACATGATCTCTATTAGCATTTTATCTGTTTAATATTCAAATGTGGATCCTCAATCTTTCGTTTTTTCTGTCAGGCAGGAGGCGGGCAGTGGTGGAGATGCTGTTGCAGTCTGAACGCGAATATGTTTCTAGTTTGAATCAGCTCTATGAGAAATACAAATCTGCAGAGCAAAAGTAAAAACAAAACAATCATAATCAACACTTATGATTTCTTTATCTGTGTGATGCATAATAACAATCATATTTGTGTGTTTTTGAGTCAGTGTGGGGTTTGTAAAGCAAATCGATCAGATGCTGCAGCGCCACCTGCTGTTCCGCAACACCCTAGAAGAGCGCCTGACCACCGACGAGAGAAGCTGTGCTGCTGGAGACGCTTTTCTCAACCTCACTGGACGAAACAATGTAAGAAAAAACAATACTACTAGGGATGCTCAAATAACTGATTAACTCTTAACCGAAAGGGTGCATTTTTAACTAATTAATGGTATCAGTTAAAAAATAAAAAAAAAAATTCTGATATATATTCTTAAAGTTTGGCTGCATAAGGGGCTGATCACAGCGAATGCGGTGTTTAATGACCGGTTTAATAACGGCCCTAAGTGTTTTGCATGCTGCTTATGCACCCAGAGCGCCTTGCGTTTTGCTGTTGCTCGCCGTGCGCTAGCAGTTTAAATAAAAGTCAACCCTGAGCAGAAACAGCGCGTTACATAAGTCGCGTCTTTTTCATATTTTAATCAAATGAAAGCAGAGGCGGGGTTTCCATTGAGGTGACAGCAGTGTTTTTTTTTTATTATTATTTTTTTTACAGATATTGCGATTTGATTTGCGATTACATTTTTTAAACAAACTTCAGCTCAATAATCTGTATCATAGCTTATTACTGCTAAAATGCAGTGTGTTAGTTAAAAAAAGAAACTGAAAAGATAATGACTTACTCCGACATTTATTCAAATTAGTTTAAGTATTCAGAAATGAAACACTCGTTTTTCTCTAGAACAAACCGCTGAATAAAAATAAATTGTAAAATATTCAGTACTGTGAAAAACTCTACTACTGTTGCTAATAACGCTAATGTAGAAATCTAACATTTTAATTTGTACAACCCATATTTATTTTTAGTCTTATTTTCAATAAATGATTTAGTGAGTGCAGTGTAAAGTGCAGTGAAGGACTGGCCATCCAGAGCCCGAGATATAGACACACAAATACATATATACCTATGACTGTGAGTTTTCCCGGTGGTCAGTATGCAAATGTTTTTTTTTATTACAAAAATTATATCACTTTTCTTCATTGATGGATAAGTGACCACACGGGCATTGCCAACAAAAAGCGTGTGTTTGTGTGCATGGAAATGTATTATCCTCCCTCCTTGTTAAATTTGATCTAATCCATGTGCTAAAACACACCCTCTCTCCTGCTTTCGCATCTCATTCTAACGGAGGGAGTGATTTTTTTTGTGAATGAATCTCCGTTATGAAGGACTTGTTCACTTAGCCAACAAAAATGCAAGTTTCTGGCACCGCAGCTTGTTGTCATATTTAATTTACATTGTTTGCTGATTTTATTCAACAAAACTGGCATAAGCCTAGTATTTAATGCAAGTTGGTGCTACTTTTCTTATGATCAGTGCACTAAGTGACTGTATGATCATCAATACTTGTTTAGCACAAAAGTTTGTAACATAAAAACGTAAAAAAATAAATCTTACTTATGAAATGTTCTGCCTTTGCCCTTTATTTATTACTACACCCGTACATATCGCTAAAGTCCAGCATCTTCACATTGGCTTTAGTCTTTACTAGTGCGGTTGAATGACATTTGTCCTGGGAGCACTGTACAAATGTAAGCATGCTTAGGGTCTGTATGCGATATCTAGTATAGATATCTATGTAATGGTATTCTTAATGCATTATAATGGATTCATAATGCCTTATAAACAAGCTCATATTATGCAGAGTTATTTAATTCATTTTTTTAATCATAACAATTACAATAAAAAAGAAGGAATGCAGAGGTTGCAGTGGTTATGGGAAGGTATTGATGTAGAATATGATCATGTATTAATAAGTACTAATAAACAGCGAACATGCAAGCTAAAAATTGAAAATATGTCCATATAATAAAGTGTGACCATATTGTAATGGTTTTAAGATTATGAAGACAACATTTTTTGCCACTTTAAGCAGTAAAAGATCATAAGATGTAGTGCTACACTATTCAAATCTTAAAAAAAATAATTATTGCCAATATTCAATAATTTATTTTCCTTTCAACTTAGTCCTTTTTTTAATCTGGGGTTGCCACAGCGAAATGAACCACCAAGTTATCCAGCATATGTTTTACACAGTGGATGACCTGCAACCTATCACTGGGAAACACGCACACACTCTTGCATTCACACACACACTACGGCCAATTTAGCTTATTCAAATCACCTATACCACATGTCTTTGGACTGTGGGGGAAACCGGAGCACCTGGAGGAAACCCACACGAACACAGGGAGAACATACAAACTCCACACAGAAATGCCCAGCCGGGGCTCAAACCAGCGACCTTGCTGTGAGGCGATCGTGCTGCCCACTGCGCCACCGTGATGCCCCCATTGTCAATATATGAATAATTATGTTTTGCGGTATTACTGGTATGATTACAAAACACATTGTAAGTTGCATGTTCATGTATGCATTATTTATGAAATAATAAATACAGGCTTCATAGAAAGTGATAAAAAAATCTTTTAATAATATAATTGTAAATAATATAATACTATAAAATAAATGACATTTTCACAAAAAAAAACTATAGCAACAAAAATTCTAATAACAACAAGATGTACTTCTTGAGCAGCACATTCACATATTGGAATGACTTCTGTAGCATCATGTGGCAGTAGAGCTTGGAGTCGTCACAAGAATGAATTACAATTTCTATTTTTAATTTTTTTGGAAAGCTTTACACTTCAAATCTTAACCTAATTTTAGAGTTAGATAAATATGGATGGATGCAATCATTGTTTGTTCTTTTGCAGAACTCTTTCTCTGATGTATACCTTGGATACGTGTCTGGTTTGGGAACTGTCCTGAGAACAGAGTTCAGTACAAATTCACCTCACAGCAATCCACAAAACACACAGGCAAGATCTTCCTGTTTCACATTATGCTGTTGTAAAATTCTTGCAGGTTGCAAGGGACTAAAATAAGTCTACAGCAATCAGACTGTTTAAGGCTGTGCATGTACAAGTCTATTCATTTTTTCTTCTGCTTCATGTGATTATTTGTGTTTTTCTAATAGGAGGAGAAAGAAAGCTGCAGGTTACTTTCATTACTGTTCACTCCTGTTTCCCGCATCTACACATATCTGAACATCATACAGGTAAACCACATGCTTGCAAATTAAATAATTTAACATATTTTAATCATTTTATTTTGCATTCATTAATTCAATCTCATTCTTCAGAAATGATTCTGATATGCTGATGTGGTGCTTAAGAAACATTTATCTTAAAAACAATTGGGCTGCTTGAATGGGTAGTTTACCAAAAATTATAATTTACTCACCTTTTACTTGCCCTCACATTGTTATAAACCTTTAAGAGATTCTTTATTCCAGGATTTCCAGTCTTTCAGTGACACCAAATTCAAGGACTTTCAGGGACATTTTAAATCACTAATATTTTAAAAATCGAGCACCTTTCTGATTCACACCCCCAGCATATATAGCACAATGAAAGTCCTTCCTGTACTTAACATTTCATTTATACTTAATATTTACATTAAAATGTCATTATGATGATATTTACTGTCATTTTTTTAAAATGCTGACCTTTTTAAACAACTGTTTTAAAGTCATGTTCAAAGAACTTTAATACAATTAGTTGACTTCAATCCTGGCAATATTCAAATGCAGTTACTGAAGTTTTGATAAAATGCCTTATTATTCATAGTTCATGTGTAAGATTGAAATTTAAGATTATTAAATTAAGAATTTCTTTGTTTATTCGTTCAGTTTTTGAAAGTAGCACAGTACAATTGTTGAAATAACACCATAAACTTTAAATTCAAGCACTGTCAAGGACCTGTGTTTGTTTTTAAGTACTTTCCAGGTTGAATACATATGTCTGAAAATCAGGCACTTTCAACAAAGCGTGGGTTATTCTGTTGAAAGCAAAAGAAGATATTTTGAATAAAACTGGAAATCGGTAACCATTGAATTCCATAGTGGGGTAAAAAATAGCTATTAGTGGTGACTGGTTTCCAGCATTTTTCAAAACACCTTCCTTCGTGCTCAGTAGAAGATCTGTGGAGATTCTTTAAAAATCAGCGATCTTTACTGCCTGTTGGATATACGATATAAAGTGGGTCTCAGATCGGACAAGAAGCACTGCATTAAATTCCTATTCCCCCCGCCATGTCTTTATTGTTTTATTTTTTTATCAACTTGGTACCAAAGTACCGCTTCTTTTGACAACACTTGTTAGTGAATGCAAATGCAAATTTAAGCATATATTGATAGTGGTTCCTCAATGCATGAAAATTACATACAACATAATTTCCCATATCTCTGTGTTGAGATGGAGGTGGAAGGGCATCCGCTGCGTAAAACATATGCTGGATAAGTTGGCGGTTCATTTCACTGTGGCGACGCCTGATTAATAAAGGGACTAAGCTGAAAAGAAAATGAATGAATTAATAATTACCCAATTGGTGAGAGAATGCAAAAGCATTGAAATAGGCTATATTTTTCCGTCCATCAAGATAGCCCGACAGGCAGGGTGGATAAATTACAGTATTGGTAGCCCAACTGGAAAACATAATGGCCCCGAGATGTAGGGCTAGCAGTTTTGCATGCCCTGCTATATTGTTTTAAATTTAGAAACATATAGTCAAGATTCTAAACAAAACTGTACATGCTAGACGTGACAATAGTGCTGTAAAGCACCAGTTGGCAGTGAAAGCTCCAGCACAGTAGAGCAGGGTCCAGATGGCATTACTGCATTGCTGAACTCATGCCACCTCAGGTCTGCTTTCCACACTACTGCACTACTGTCTGAGAATTCCCAGTAAATCACTGCCACATTGGAGCGGTTAAAGTATCATCTTCGTCTGTTTTCTATTTCAATGTAATTGTCAATGCTATATAAAAAAAAAAGTGCATCTCCTCCACCAGGCTCTGTTACGCAGCTCTGGCGCCGGCCATGCAGACTGGTGTTCTCTACAGGAGAGCGAGCAGGTGCTGTGGCATCTCTGGACAAGCTGTCACATGACCTTGGAGGAGGTGGGGCCAAGTACAGAAGAGGCGGGGTCAAGCTCTGAGGGGGCGGGACGTGAGCAGGGGTCAGTTTGCTTGTTTGTCTCTTAGTAAATTAGTGATTTTTTGAAAAGCTCTTGTGTAGAACTGGATGAAAGTGGCTTTTGTGGCAGGTGGTTGATGCTAATTTTAGCGTGTCTGCAGTTTGAGAAGCAGGTGTTGTGTTGAGAGCCCCGACTGCGGCCCTTCCGCCTTCACCAAGTACTGTGCCAACACTAATGCGAATACGGCCAGTGTCTCAGCGGGCGTAGGCATGGACAGCACTGGACACCAGAGGAAATGCTGTCGTGTTGGCATCTCACAGACGTTACCTCGGCCCAGTGGCATTTTGAGGTACTCCAGAGCATCATCAGAAATGTATATTTATATTACAGTATAGTATATTGTGTAGTATATTTAAGGAAAGTATCACATTTATTTGGGGAAATAATGATAATTCTTTTAAATTAAACTGATGACTCAATTGGAATAAAAACTGTTGTTCATTTATAATTTGAAAAAGAAAATCGGATCAAGAATGATCTGAATGCAGTTTATATCTGATTGCAAGACATTGTCAAATATTTGAGCCTGTAGACAGATTATATTTTATTATTTCAGTATGCTCTGTAGTAGAATGACGACAAAAACCCAAATGCCAATTTATGTGAACTTAGTTCATCAAACCTGACTCAAATAGTATTTAAAATGTAGTCCTGTATTGAAATATGATTAAATCTCAGTTCAAAAAGAAAAAAGGAACATTTATAGTAGGGCTGCACAATATATCGATTGAGCATTGATATTGCAATGTGTGTATCCGCAATAGTCACATCGCAGGATTAGTTTATTTATTAAAGATAAAAAGATTATTAAATATTTTCATTTTTAAATAATGTATACAATGATGACCATAATATTTTAAGTTTGATTGTTTTATTTCTGTACCTGAATACTGTTAGACTACTGTTAAAAGGCACCATAAAGCACTGTTTATTTCACATATCTCTGTTGTGTTTATATATGCTTGTAATTTATTCAAATTTATGCAAATGCACTGCATAGAAAAGATTTTAATTATCCCAATCTATCTAAATGCATACAATATTTCCAAATGGCTGTTCAAATCATCTGGTGAAATATTCACATCGCAGAAACAAAAATATCGCAATGTTGGATTTTACTAACTGGTCTTCACAAAAAGAAAAAAATAAATAAATAATTTCATGTCAATATTAGAAATCCCTAATTTAAAAATAGTACAATTAGAATATGTACACTGATTAAATAACTAGATCAAATCACACTATCAAAAAGGAAAGTTGCAAATAAATTAAGGTCACTGAAGTACATGTTACAAAAAAAAGGTAGTTTTTCTTTAATGTAATAACATGAAATTCACCAGCAATATTGGAGCTGAAATTTTCACACATTTTTTGCCAGTGTTAAACTGACTTTTATTCAGATTTGTGCTTGCTTACAGTTGAAGACAAAATTACTAGCCCTCTTTTTTTTCTGAATATTTCCCAAGTGATGTTTAAAAAAAACAAGAAACTTGTTTACACTATTACCTATTATAAGTCTTATTTCTTTTAGTTTGGCTGGAATCATTTTTTTAAAGTTTATAAAAATGGCTAAGGTCAGTATTATTAACTATTAGCAATATTAAAACTATCGTGTTTAAAATGTGTTAAAAATCTCTTCCTCAGCACTTGGAAAATATTTGAAAAATAATAACTTCACAGGGCTAATAATTTTGTCATCAACTGTATACTAAACAATGTACTCATTTATAAAATTCACCAGCAAAATTTGAGTGGAAATGGTTTGCCTTTTTTTCCCAGTGTTGAATTGACTTTTATTCAGATTTGTGCTTGCTTGAAGACAATTAAATTGTTTTTTTTTTACATTTGTTTTCCCAAGTGATTTATATATAAATTTTGTTACAACTATTGTGTTTATAAAAAACATCTCTCCATTTAATAGCACTAGGGAAATATTTGAAAAATAACTACAACTTCACAGGAGGGCTAATACTTTTGCCATCAATTGTATACTAAACAGTGCATTCTTGATTGAAAATCAAAAGTGACTTACTCTCCATCTTTACCACCAATTGTTGACCATGTTCCCTCAGAAATGGCAGAGAGCAGCACGTGTGTGAGCTTCCCCCTGCTGGCTGGAGTGCTGAGTACATGTGGAACGGCAGCGCAGGCCAGACTCACCCGGGCCCCATCTGCATTCCCTTCGCTCGTCATCCCAGAGAGACTGCACACTTTCTCAATCCTGGCCCTCCTGCTGGTATTGGGGGGAACCTTTCCACTGTGGCCAAAAACCAGAGCTCCTCTGCTGGTCTGGCCGTTCGTGTGTGTGGCTCTCCAGGGCTTGATGGACGCGTTTACACCTCTGACCTGTATCCTCCACCCCACCGGCTCCAGGATGGAGACACAGACGGTGACGTGGCTGATGCTTCTGTGTTTGACTTCTCCTCTGTGACAACCTGCAGTCCTGATGAAACTCTCAGTCGGCTCAGGGGAGCAGTGGCACACGAGGATGAGGATGATGATGAAGAGGACAGCCAGGTCCCAGTTCTCCTCAAACCGTCTTACACTCACAACACTTCAGTTGTGCAGGCCAGCGGAGGATTATGGATGCCGTGGCAGATTCCCAGACGGGCTCCCATTCCTGCGGAGGTTCGCATTGGGGTGCAGGGGAAGACACGTGGACCAAAACCACACCGCATCCCCGCCACTGCCTTCCGGCCAATTTGGGACCCAAATTACTCACAGGTTTAAGAAAATGAGCAGAAGAAACATTCCATCCTTTAAATTTTAATTACTGCTCTGTTCACTTATGTTGGTTAAACATAAAAACAAAAAAACGTAACTTAATTTCAAGTTTCAGCATTTTTGACTCTTGGAATTATGGGTGTGCTGATTTTGACTCCTTTCTGCAGTTTGTTTTCAACAAGAGTCCTGAGATCTGAAAGCTACTGTATGTAGCTAGTTTTACTTGAGCAGATGTGTTTTTTTTTATATATATGACCCATTATAGGGATAGTTTATTCAAAAATGAAAATTAACTCATCATTTACTCTTCCTAATGGGTTTGTAACACAAAAGAAGATATTTTGTAATAGCTGGTATCCATTAACTTCCATAGTAGGGAAAAAATTGCTATGGAAGTCAATAGCTGCGTTTCCACTGTTACGCCTAAAGCGAGCGAGCCAGGGCCAGTCGTGTTTCCACAGTCACTTCCAGGGCCTGATTGGGCCAAAGCAGGGCTTTCTCTGGGCCAGCCTTTTTCTACCTTGGGCCAAAGTGAGTCAGCTGGGGCTTTGGGGCGGTGTGAAAAACAAAAGCGGAGTCTGGTAAAGATGGTGTGCCGCCATTATGGCTCGTTTCCACTGACTGGTACGGTACGAGTGGTACGCTTTGATGGCTGTTTCCACTGTCAAAAGGCATACCAAACCGTACCACTTTTTCGGCACCCTTTCGAAAGTAAGATCGCCCTTATGTTTCCCTTTTAAATTTAAGGGAGTTGCACAAAATAAAGTAGTTTTAATTTAATAAGTGATATTTCTTTGCTGCATCCTCCTTAAGGTTTTAATAACGCATAATAATCTTTACATCACATTGAAGACACAGTTGTCTGTAACTTTCAGTTGTCGAGTTTGTCACATTTAATAGGTGTGTTTTGTGCGCGAAAACGTGCGCGTTTAGATGCATGTATAATTGTGTGAGAGATCGGGCTGAAGAATGCTTGCTTTACAGTTCTGTCAATGCTGCGAGCAGCTGGGTTTCTTTATTTTGGAGATAATCCAAATTTATAATACAAATTCCATTAGTGTCGAGACCACTCGATGTACAATGCCAACAATCAGTCGGCGAGTAAACAAATATAATTAATGAAAATACAAAGGCCTATATAGACATATAATGTAATGCTGTACAGTAACGTGTCATTTGTTTGCTTCGGTTGTCTCTATTTTAATCATTTCATGATGATAATGATGGTGTACATTATCTGCCTGATTCTGATTTGAGTTTTTTTGCCCGCTGAACTTGGAGGGTTGTGTGACGTGTGATTCTGGGGGTTTTGGGGGGTGGGGTTTGCATGCTGCACTGCTAGCTATTGGCTCGACAATGGAAACGCAACATGATTTCAGCCTTACTGCTTAAGCTCCCAGGCTATTAGCTGGCTCGACCCGATGAAAGCCCTGGCTCGCACTGGCCAAACAGTGGAAATGCAGCTAATGGGAGCTTGCATCAGAATTTAAAAAATATATTTTGTGTTTGACCGAATAAAGAAACTCAAATAGGTTTTGAACAAATAAAGGGTGAGAAAATGATGATCTACACCTTAACATTAAAAGGCAAATTCTGCTAAACCATTGCTAACAAAAGCACTCTTTTTTTTCTGTTTCAGAATGATGCAACTCCTGCGAAAGAGAGCTCTGTGTCCTTCAGCTCAACCAATCAGATCATTAATCAGCCGCAAGAGAATGACCAGTCACGGTAAGTGGGGTTTGGTTTAGATTACCTGGATGACTTGTAAAGTTTATGTGAATGTCTAATAAGCCAATCATATGCAGCGACTCAATGCATTTAGACATGTAGATGTGGTCAAGGCCATCTACTAAAGTTCAAACTAAGGAACAGAATGCGACTCGGAATGTGGTGTGGTTGTTTGCGCCAGACGGGCTAGCCTGAGGGTCTCAGAAACTGCTGATATATGGCGATTTTTCACAAGCAACCATCTCTAGTGATTGCAAAGAATGGTATGAAAAAGCTGTCTTAATATCCAGTGAAGGGCTAATAGACAGGCAACAGTAACACAAATAAGCACTTGTTTACCTGCAGTCGAGATCTGCAGAACAGGAGACTGAAAGACAGGAGACACGGTTTCATTCAGAAAGGCTCATTCCTATGCCCTAAAGCCTCTGAAGGATTTACCTTCTGAGGTAATAGCTTTGAATGAATTAGGGCATAGGGATGAGCTCTTACAAATAAAAAGGAGCTTTCAACACCAAACAACTTCTCTTCGCAAAGGGTCATTGGGGTTTAGGAGTTGTACCTACAATCCATCATTCCAAAGGGCCCTTCAAAATAGCCAGTTTTGAGCACTTTGGTTTGGAAGGACACTTCAAAATTAGGGTGTCAATGATTACTTCACTTTAAAGTGCCACAGCGAGGCTACAGTTCAAAGAGACTCACAAAAATTGGACAATTGAAGATTAGAAAAGTTTTTAGTCTGATGAGTCTTGGTTTCCACTGCAATATTCAGATGGTCTGGTCAGAACTGGGCATAAAACACATGAAGGCATGGATCCATTCAACCTTGTATCAGTGGTTCAGGTGGAGGATGATTGATGTGGAGGATATTTCCTTGGCATACTTTTGACATTTTAGACAACTAAACTTCAATGCATAATGTTACAAAGCACAAATCAGCTTGAACTAGTTTCATGAACATGACAGTAAATTCACTAGATTTAAATGGCCTCCACAGTCAGCAAATCCTGATCAAACAAAGCGATAAATCTGCAGAAACTGTGACACTATCATATCAATATGGACCAAAATCTCAGATGAATGTTTCCAGCATCTTAATGAACCATAAAAGAAGTTCTGAAGTCAATAAGGATCTGACATAATATTGGCAATATACTAGCTTAAAAAGTGGCCAGCTAATGTGTATAAATGACTTTTAATCCACCATAAAATCAATGTCAACAGGTCCTATTTAATGTAATATTGCAGTGCTTGGTTTATCTGTGCACATCATTATTTTCTGGCAACACCCTCCAGCAATCTATCACTCACACAAAATTACAGCAATTAGCAAAGCTACAAGGTTGCAATTAATTCCCAATGGACAAAATCAAGTTCCACCCTTGTTTCTCATTTGAAAAGCTATAAAAGCCAACACTGGAAGATTGAATCAGTAATCTGCAAAACGAATGACAAAGGATTTCTGAATAATGCGCATACATTTTAAAGTGTTTTTAAAAATAACTGCACTTTCAATTTAGTTTGGAGGTGAAGTTCTGAACAGCACTCACCTCTAAGCCTGCAAGTTTATCTATGAGGTCTGGAGAGCTGTAATAATTGGTGGCCTGCTCCTCCAAACTGTTCCAATAAAGATCTGCACCAAACATAAAACTCCATCATGCCATTTAAGTTGTATTGCATGTGTGTTGATTTAGATCTGCTTATAGAGGTACTGGAGTCCAGCGGGCTGAAGCAGTGTGGCACGACAGTGAGGACAGTGAAGGACCCTGCAGTACAGTCTGACACACTCCTAAACTGGAGACAAACAACATTCATGAGTATGCACTGGTGCAAGACTTCTCTACTTCAGCCAATAAAACAGCTGCAGTTTGAGATTATGAAACATTTCTTCACTTACCACACCGTAACACCACAAAAGTCCTCAAGCAGGATTTGGTTGGTCTGAGAGATGCTGATGTAACAGGATGCACGTAAAACCAGAATAATAAAAATGTTCAGTAGAAAATAAGACTGCGTGTTTATTAATGAGTCTCATGGAGAACATGGTACAAAAGCAGTTACAGGCCTTGAATGCGCACACACACATTCACACACACACACACACACACACACACACACACACACACATACATACAAACAGTGAGTTTTTTGGGAATTACTAATACTTCAAACCAACTGACCATTTAGAGTGGGAGTGGCCAGGATGAGTCTACACATACAGGATGTGACATCACTACAAAACACTGCAGTTCCTCTATGGCTGATCGCCCTGGAGAGATTCTCCGTGGTCGATTGGATAGGAGTTGCTCTGGTGGCAAAGCTCTTCCTATATGGACCTGGTTTGGTTGATGGAGAGGACCTGAATGAGAGCAGGAGGCGTGATTTACAATAGAACATTCGGACTGCAGCGCCCCAAAGATCATGAGTTTGGGGACACAAACCCGACAGTTGTCCTGACCAGCCCAGAGGACAGGGGGGTCAGCAGGACAGGGGTCATAAGGTCACAGGATTGTGAGCTTAAGTCCTCTGCTTCTCTGTAACAGTACTGCCCTAAAGTGCAAAAAAAGGCTCACCGCACACTATTAAGACACACAAAATTGACACTGGTCCACACCAAACACTCTACAACGGTGTGTGAATCCGGTGGGTCTCAGACTGAGATTGTCAGTAGATACATCAGCCACTGGGCCGAGGTGAGAAGTGAGGGCAGATATGTCACTCTGTACAGAATACTTGAAACACACAAACAGACTAACAGAGGTGCAGTCTAGACTTTTGTTCTAAGCATGGTCAAGGCGAATGTTTTCAGACACTTCAATTTTGTTCAGTACTGATATTGAAGGCACATTAAGAGTCTGGAGCGTAAATCACGGGTCGTAAGTACTGGTAAAGGGGCGGGGCTTGTGATGAATCAACAAATAGATGAGTACGGCTTTGAAGGGGGAAGGGTTAAGACATCATATTGGCTTTAAATAGTGTGAGGAAAAAGCTCTCATTAAAGAGTTCAGAGTTCACCTGAAGGGTACAATCTCTGGTCAAGGTCACGGCTGTGAGTTAAAGGCAACTGAACAGAGGCGTGCTGAGGGCGTTCGGGTTAAACCAGGGATGAACCTTTGACCTGCAACCAATTAAACATCCACAGCCGAGTCTGACGGTGTTGAAAGGCCTCGGAGCAGCATTTCCATCAGTGAATGTGCCGTCGACCAGCACATGACCTTGCATGCTGAACATGGCAGAAGTGAAAAATGAGTGATAATCACATTCCTCGAGAGCAATGACCATCTTCAGGTTTCTACTAGCATCAGATTGTCTGCTTCCAGGTTAAACATTGTTAAAAGACAAACGACTCTATTTTAGGGTCACCCCCTTATTCGTTGCTGTCCCTGTTGTCAACTAGCGAGAGTGTGTGTAGGGAAGGCTGAGAGAGAGTGTGTGAAGATTGAGACAGTTCTCTTTTGTAAGTCTTGGGTGGCAGTTTTGGCAGGGCGGAGGTGGAGTTGTGCCGAGGCGGGATGGGAGGTGCTGGAGTTGGCGGAGGAAGGTGAACCAGTATGGGTTGACTGACGCTGGGTGTGCAAGGGCGCCGAGGCACACGTGGAGAAGGGGTGCCAGGGAGGACAGCACGGGGAGAGGGGGTGCCAGGCGGGGTATTAGGAGTGCTAGGAGAGGTGGTGAAGTCCCAGTGGAAACGGCCCCCTGGAGAAGGCTGCATGTTCAATGGGTAATTGATGAAGATCTCAGGTGGTCTCTGGGGCACTGGCGGAGGAGTGTCCGGAAGGGGGTCGCGGGGCAGAGGTGGTGGGGGGCTCGGCAAGGGCCCATCCGTCGGCCCGTTGATCACTGGAACACGTGGCTGCAGGCGGGGAGGAGGAGGCAATCGTGGTGGAATGGCAGGAGGACTGTCAGACCTGGAATTCTTCACACAGGAAAGTTGCACTTGTGTCAATAACAGCATAACATGATACTATGGATACTATTTTAAAAATATTCAAATCTGATATCACAAAATCTGTAAATATATCTGCACAATGCAGATGGGGCATGCTTAATGATGTCATCATATTCTTTTGGTTTAGGTTGCTTATTAAAACTTGCTTCAATTAAAAAAAAACTACAGGAATTTTTTTATTTTTTGGTGTACCATTTGTTTAAATGAAAAGAAGTACACAGTTTTCAAGTTGTTTCTTCAGCACAGTATGCAACTTACCTTATCTGACGAGGTATCTTTCCTGCGAGGAGGTAATGGAGGGGGCTTGAGTGGCTCATCACTCATCAGCTGGTGTAAACTACCACATGACACAGACTGAAACTCTGTCAAAAAAAAAACAATAATCTTATAGTCTGGACAGATTTACAATTTGCAAAAATGTACATGCAAAATCTATGGCAGAAAAGAAATGAAGTAATGCAACATGATATACTAAGCTTTGCAATAGACATCAAAATAGCATTTGTCTCATTATTTAATTACTAAAAAGCATGACTGACCCATTTACTCAAGCCTGATTATTTGCCCTGCATTGGTCATAGAAATAAGCTGCTGTTTAATTTGTGTATTACTTTGTAAATCTGAACCAATGAACACAATTTAACACTTACTGGACTGCGGCAGCAAAACTGGGGCAAAGATGCTGTTGTTACCTGCAGAAAAACACACAAGATGGCATTTATATCACGCAGATCTTTGTATGACCCGGGTTCCCACTGAACTAAGTGTTCCCTCACCGTAGGGCATGAAGTCCTGCTCAAACACAGAGTTGAGGTCAGAGCTGGCGGATTGTGGAGGGGTGGGTGTGTTTGGAGAGGTGGGCAGAGAGGGAGGTGTCTCAGGTTCAGTTTCTGCGATGCTCCTGAAGGTGATTTTGTGAGGTGGTTCTCGTTCTAATGGCACTGGGTGACCTTTTAGCGTCCCTCCTCCACCTACTGCCTGGCGCACAGGCCGAACGCCCGGAGACTTCAGAGAATATGTAGTCTTTCTTGGCTACAAAGAGACACACACACAGTGACAAATTGTAAAATATTACATTAAAGGGATAGTTCACAGAAAAGTGAAAATTCTTTCATTAAATCACTAAAATTTACTTTTTGGTACTTCTGTTGAACACAAAATTATGTAATAGGTGGTCAGTGTTTCCGCTAGGATTTTTACAGCTGTGGCGACAGGCCTTTTGCACAGATTTACCAACTACCTATGGCGTTATTTCAATGACAAATGTTGTGAGCGCAGTATTACAATTTGAGATCGCATTTATGTAATATGAGCACCGATTTCCTCTTTTCATGCACAAAACTTCTTGCACACCCTCAAATGTACGCTGCTCAAGCAGAGATTTTCTTGTGCGCTCTCAAATAAACGCTGCTGAAGTGCGATTTAGTTCATTTATGTGAAATATGAAATATTTATGAATGTCTCCAATAGGCCTACAGAGGGGCATTAATGCATCCTGAAGTAAAGTGAAACGGCCATAAACTCCAGCAAGATAAAGTCACTGTATGCAGAGCCATAGACCTTTATCTATAAAGAATACATATTAGGGCTGTCAATTGATAAAAAATTTACTAATTAATCAGACCTTTTTGTGATTAATCATGAATCAAAAAAAATGCAGGCATTGCAAATATGGAAAGAGAGAGAAAGAGAAAGAACGTGCAGTACAGCGCACTCCCTTTAGATCATCAACACGCACGATCGTGTTGATCAAATTTACTTAAACTAAGTGTTCTTAAAGTATGGCTGTATTTCTTAAGCAAGGATTCTGACACAGCAACGTTAAGCAGACACTTTACAAAAGTTGCGTGTAGGGGGGAAACACGTCAAACTTAATGAAACATTTGAGGGCGCATGGAATCAACTTAAAGGTGAGGAATAGGCTGTCTTTGACAAGTTTCATTACAGTATCCACTACGAGATTTAAAGTTGACTGGGAAAAAGATTTGGGAATCGAATTCTCTGCAGACACATGGGACAATTGTTTGACTTCAATACAGTCATGCTCAGTCAACAGCAGAAACCAACTGATTTAGTTTAAGGTCATACATCGTCTACACTACACTAAAGCCAAGCTCCATAAAATCTTTCCTTCTGTCTCACCAATGTGCGATGGATGCAAGACAGCAAAGAACACGGTTGCTCATGCCTTTTGGCTCTGTCCCTTACTAAACAGATTCTGGACCAACATATTTGACTGGTACTCCAAGGCTTATAGTACACTTTTTTTTTACCAGATGCCGAACTTGCCATCTTTGGATTTTCACAAAACACATCTTCTCTCCCTCAAACAGTGCAAGAGTCTTTAATGCAAGGCATGGTGGTGGCTAAAAGACTATTGCTTAATAATTGGAAATCACCTGGAACTGGATTTCTGATATGATGTCTGTTATTCAGATGGAAAGACTCAGATTTTTATAAACTAGTTTCACGAGAACATTTTAGGCTACTTTGGTGTCAATTTCTTGATTTATTTGACAAATCTACATCTCAAGAGCAATTCAGTGATCCCTGAGGTTTAAGCTATACACCCTTTCTAATTTGATTGTTTGTTTTGTGACTATGATTTGGTTTTTTTTCTGTTTTGTTTTTGTCTCTTTTTTCCTTTTATATTGTCTTTTGTATGTCTAAAGTACGAGCCAATGTTTGTTCTTGTTCTGTGTGTGTTGTTTTATATATATATATATATATATAAGCTTAAAATAAAGTAATAAAAAAACATTTATGAAACACCCGAAATTGCATAAAACTCTGGAGGAAACGCTGAAGAGCCTGCTGATGCAACCTTAATTGTTTTATACTGAAACTTTCCATCTAAAAGCACTTCCTTGGTCTTATCCATAGATATATACACTAGATATCACATAGGGACCCCGAGCATGCGTCAATAGCGCCACCACATATATACAGTGCTCTCAGGACAAAACTCATTCAACCGCACTAGACAAGACAGTGTGTGTACATATCTATGGGTCTTATCCATATTTCTTTGCACATTAAACACAAGCAAAGCCGAAGCAAGCTGAACTGGCGCTCTAGGCGAACGGCGATCACACCCGAAAGTGAAAAAGAAAGTGACCGGTTTGCAGATGAAAGTGAGGACCGGGAGGGAGGGGGGGGGTGTTGCGAATTAAAGTGAGGACTGGGGGGTTTGCTCACTATTCTGCCGCCGAAGGCGGCCGCCTATGGGAGGCTTCTATGGACGCGCCGGCCCTGAACACATGTCAGCCAATAAAAAAAACGGCAACTGCGTTAAATGCGTACCTTTTTTTTTTACGCATTAAAAATATTTTTAATTAATCAGAAGCGTTAATGTGCTAATTTTGACAGTGCTAATAATTGCGTGCTAATAATTAACGTGCTAATAATTATGGAAACTGTGTTCATCTTAACTGAAAGCTACGTTGTGTTTGGTGGCTTTAACGCATCGCGCAGTCCTGTCAGTCAGTCAGCATGTCACCTTAAAGGGTTTAACAAAATGACGCACAGCACTACAAGGATTACAGAAAAGTTTGTGCTGTTATAATTAATTACCTTTTAATGTTTTGGTGCGATTATAACCCGCTATAAAAAAAACAACAACAACGAATGAATGTTTTGATTGAGAAGCTGTAATGTAGCCACGGCGGAATGAATTTTGGTGTGGCGCCCCGTCATGGAAGAATGAATGTAGAGGAAACCATGGTGTTGGTGGTTTCGAACATGAGGGGGAATAAAGGGTGACACTTTTCTTTTTTTGGGTGAATTATCTGTTTAAACTACTTCACATTACTCACAAATCTAGGTGGCTGCTTGCTGTTCCGTGGTTCGATTTCTAAAGACTTATTGAACAAATAGTCAGAGAAATCCTTTTCATTCATATTCCCCATTGGATTCAGATTCTCAAAAAACCTCTGCAGAAAAACAGAAAAACAAAGAGTTTACACTCGTGTTAATGAAAGAAAAAGAAGTAAGTGTGAGTGGGAGACAGACAAGCATATAAACCTTTATGTCGTGTTCTACTTTGAGGCAGTAGGGTTGGTTCTGGTACTGCTGGATTTCTCCAGTGATTTCTGCTACTTTGCGTCTCTTGCTAAAGTTGATCAGTTCTTTTCCGTCACGCTTTAGGAAATCTGGATTCCCCTCTTCAGTCTTTAGAATGTTAGTCAGGTAGATACCTGAATGCACAGAGCAAACATCACATATACAAGCTTTTGCATGATACTGTTTAAAAGCTGGAGGTCGGTATTTAATGGATGGACTAAATTGATCAAAGTGACATTGAAGGTATTTACAAGGTTACAAAATTATTTTTATTGGTTTTCACAAAAATATTAAGCAGCAGCAGTTTTAATTAAGACTGGATTAAATTCAGCTCTGCTATCATATTTTAAGATATTAAACACTTGGTAAATTTCAATGTAGTTTCAGAAAACTAATGTTTTTACTTTCAAGTTAAATAAGTGCACCCTTGGCGAGCATATGACACATTAAAATCACAATGGACCCAAACTTTTAAAAAGGTAATATATTCAAATAAACATGCTATAATAGTTTAACACAAGCAGTTCTTTCTCTTACCAAAGAAAGGTACACAGGGTGGGTTGATGGACTTGAGCTTGGCAAGGTATTTCTTAAAATGATCCTGACTGAGTTCAACAGCTTCTTCTAGAATCCTCCTCTTCCTCTCAGGCACTGCCTGCATATATACAATAAAATCAAACACGGTATGATTATTTGTCATTTCAATTCAGAGGCACAATTTGAGAGCACAATTTACAGTCAGGTCACCTCAAACGTGTGGTCCAGACGATACACGGGTACAGAATTGATGGCGCTCACAATCTCCAAAACTCCATTAAAGTTATTAAGCTCTTGAAACACCTGTAGGATCTCAATAATGCGAGAGAATACAGCAACCCTCTCGTCTACATTTTCAGCCTCTACTATACACCTGAGAAAGGAGAAAACAGGAAAAAACTTATTTTCAGACTGGAAACAATCTGGTAGATAAAATGTGTTGAATTGTTCAGGAAATTGAGTTGGCTTCTGTCAAATAAACAAACAAACATAAAGTTGAAAAATTTAGTGTAAAGTACAATTCCATAATGTGGTGAATTTTGGATGAACAAATAAATAGTAGTACTGAACGCTTATCAAACAGGCTCTTGGAATACTTATGACAAATACACATGGTTTATAATACCCTCATATTTGTGTGTTTAAACTTAAGTTAACTCAATTTGTCGGAAATACTGAAAGGAAAAATAGATATATATTAGTGGTGTAATGGATCACAAATCTCACGGTTCAGATCACATAATGGTGTTTTAGTCACAAATTCGACCATTTTTCGGATCAGCCAAAAAGGGGAGGAGACAAATGTCATTTGCTTTCCATTTATTACAAAAACAGTACTGTAAGACACTTTTGGTTGCAACAAACAGAACTTAGAACCTGTAATTTTATAAAAAAATAAAATGAAGAAATAATCAGCTGAACAAATATAAATGGTAAAATATTTAGTACTGTGAAAAATTCACTGTTACTACTGTTGTTAATATCATTAATTGATTAGGTCTAACATTATAATTTGTACAACCCATATTTATTTTAAGTCTCATTTTTAGTAAATTATTCAGTTATTTACTCATAAAACTTCATGTTTCATTGCTAGATATATAATTTTTGAAGAATTATTCAGTGGCTTATTTTTGATGGCTTGTTGTTGCCACCTATTGGTTAAATAATGTAAATGCTGCCTACAACTTTCATTTGAGCATCAAGTTAAATGCAAATGACAGTGATTTTAAACTTTACCATAAACCTCAGTGTTTATATCTAAACTATAAACTGTTATCCCAGTACTTCTGTGTTATTTGGCTGTTTGTAGACTAAAGACTCAATCTCTTTCTTGATTTTTGCATTTTTTAAACAGATTTAAATGCAGCAATTCAAAAGATTAATAAACATGTGCAAATCACCATCAATTATAATTTATGTTGCATGGTTGTTGAGATTGAGAAATTGTGCGGCTTACACTGAATGCATTAATGCAGGCTAAACAAGTAGTGACAGAAAACACCTTTCATAACCTAAGAAACCCACCACATCCCAAATAACCCACCACAACTTCTTCCGTCATCATATTTCACAGAAAAGCCTAAATGTTTTCCTACATGTGATATGAGTGACGGGAGAGGTGATCTCTCTGAGATCGTTACAAGTTTAGAATTAATCTATAAGTAAAAAAAATTGTATTAATCCGCAGGTCACGTCTGTTCCGTGGGTTGTGATCCATACCAATCATGGATCAACCGTGATCCGTTAAACCCCTAATATATAGTGGGTTTAGTCTGCTAGAAATTTTGTCTTTAAATGTTAAAACAAAGACATCTAGGCCAAAACAAGGCTATATGTTTGAGCTGTCAGTGAAAATCTAATAAACAGTAGTGCAAAATATGTTAGTCATCAAAGTAGTGAAAAAATATGCTAGTCATCAAAGATGCATAGAAAATATACAGATCAGACAGACTTCACATGTGCAGTTATTGCTTTTGTCTATTTCATGATTATGGTATTTTTTGGACTATTGTTAGATGTCTATTTGATTTTCACAGACAGACAAAATGCAGCCTTGTTTTAGCCAAGACACTTTAGATGTTTATTAGATGTCTTTTAAACAAAAAATGCTTCCTGGGAAAGAACAGAACATTTATTTTATTCTAATGAACAGCAAAATTATTGCCAAATTGTTGCATGAAATACTTAAGTCTTATTGAGGCGAAACCCATTTAAACTTGCTGAACCAGCACTAGCCAACTCACTTCTCAAACCACAGTGTGAGGTTAGTTGTGTGTCTGATCATCCTCAGCAGATTGGGAGAGTTCTTCTCTTTATCTTCCTTTGTCCAAACACTTCCTACAAGCTCAGACGGACGAACAGCTCTATCAACACAAATGTATAATAGTTAATAATAAATGCACACAATGTCTTCCTTACTGATGCTTATCGTTCAGACTGGCCCACCTGTACAGATCAGACTCCAGAAGTGTTAACTGGCGAGCAATTTCTATCGGATGAAGGGTCATGAGGTCAAAGGTGTCGACCTGCCCGGGGCGACTGATGTGCCATTCGATGGGTGGAGGTGGGCTCTGAAAGGTGATGTTGTGACTAATGCCGTTAGACTGCGTTTGTATCTTCCGCCTCATGATCTTACTGATAGACTCCACCCACTTACGCATAGATTTACCTGAAAACAAAACATCATTCATCAGTCTCTGAAATTATGTGTTTCATTAGATGTGTTCGCACATTTAAAAGACTCTACACATACAGCATTGGATGTCAGTATATGGCAAGCATATTTATATTTTAACATTTAATCCATAAAGCATACTTGTTTTTATTTTCATGCTACTAGTACTTTTTACATCAAGTACTAGTGCTTATTTCTTAGTTGCTATCACCTTTTAAAAGATACTATTATTTAATTATTAAACACTGGTTAGATGTACTATAAGATACTAGTACTGATACTTAAAAACTAGTACTTATTAAACAGATACAATAACTAATTTATTAGATACCAGTGCTTATTCATTAGATTTTAGATTAGCCACTAGTACTTATTTAACTCTACTGTGGCATTAAGACTAGTAACATCATGAGACTAGGAAAAAAGCAGATATGACAAGTAAAAACTGTTTCTATTAACAACTACAAAAGATACTGGTGTCCAATAAGTGATCAAATAAATAACTACTAGTATCATAGGTTCATAGTAAATAAATTCTAATATATAATGAATATGCACCAGCATACATAATAAATGAATACTAGTATTTAATGAATGCATACTTGTAATATTACAGAGAGTTTATGTACCTCTAAGCTGTGTGGTGCTGATAAGATATCCTTCAAGCCTCTCGTACAGTTCAGGATCGTTCTCAAAGTCATAAAAGTGATGTTCCACCCACTGACGGAACACATTCAGGACCCTAATGAACACACAAACATCAGTCTTCAGGCTCACAGACAGTTTTAGACATAGAATAGCAGGAGTGTCTGTGGTGATTTAGTAAACAACAGATCACTGACTGAGACTGGCACAGAGAACATGGGGCAACAACAGAATGGTTGTTGGGATAGGGTCTAAAATTAAATAAAATATATGAAGCAAAAAAATCTAAAAGCAAGCAAATAATTCAAAGGTTTGCAATATAACTGATAGTTTTGAAAATATTTGAATTAAAAGTGATACTAAAAATGTTACATGTTGCAACTTTTAAGCTGCACAAATGTTCACTATTAGTAATACTTCAAAAATCAGCATATTAGAATATATGAAATTGCCAAATCACCATATTAAAATGATTTCTGATTTATTATGTGACTATAAAAATGCTGAATTAATGATGTTGAAAATACAGCTTTTCCTTAATTAGAAATAAATTACATTTTAAAAAAGATGAAAATATTAAATCACGCATGAGCTTGGTTAGAAATTGAGAATCTGTTTGTGTGTGTTTTACCTGAGTTGGACGGGCTGCACATATTCTCTGCGAAATCTCTGAAGCTCGGCTGCCATTGGTTGTTCTCCATTCCAGAGAGCTTCTCGATCTGCTTCTGATGGTTCGGGCTCTGGAATCTCAATCCTGAAGCATTATGAAAAAAAGTTAAAAATATTGTATGCATAAACTATACATTTTAACACGAAAAGAAAACACAAACAGAAAGAGACAACGTAAAAATTACAAATATATGTCTAAAATCAACAAACTCTCTGATAAACATGCTTTAAATGACTCGATTGTGACCTCTAGTGTTCAGTTTTTGTCAAGACCCTTATTTCATCGTGCTCTACTTCACTTTTGTTAAAATGCAGCCTACCAGCGAGCAAAAAAAGCCAAAACTAAAAAGGAAGTGGATGGGAACTACAATTCCGATTATAATCTGCATATTTTTGCCTGTTTTGATGTGCTTTCTCTCAACATGTTCCAGCATGTCTTTTGTGGCAGTCGGAATATAAGTGACCACATGAAGGTGTACATTACAAAAGCAAATCGAAAGCATTTTTTAACTACCAGACTGACATAAACATAAGATGATGAAAAGGATTTGAAATCTGATCATACGAGAGGACATTTCCATTAACAGCATTAAGAGAACTATTATTACCAACTCACCTAATCATATTACATCATAATATTATGCTCTTTTGACTGTGTAGCAAAAATAAAAATGTGCAAGTTTTGGGTCACAGCTGCATCTTTAACCGACCCCTCTGTTGCTTAATAAAGTGGATGGCCAGTCAATCATCTCGTTAGTTTACATCCTCCAGATTTTAATTGGTGTCCTTTCATACTGGAGAGAAATCTTGACCAGATTTTTCTGGCTGAAAAATCTGTCCTTGTGATCTCACAATAAAGTATTTAAAAGATAATTACTGAATGACTTTTTATGATAAAAAATAATTAGCATTTGATAGTTCTAATAGTATCTTCATCCAATGCAATATCCAATGTGGCCCTTATTAGACATTAATGTGCATTGATCTATACTTGTAATTCAAACTCAAAATAATAACCCATCCACAGGGTTTCTGCAGGTGTCACCAAGTTAAATGTAGGACTTTTAAAGACATTTTAAAGACCATTAAGAATGACATTTTAGACTTAAACAGGGCTAAATGCTAAGGATTTTGTTTCGAATATCCCAGTTAGAAAGGATTTTCACTTTTAAAAAATGTAATACATTTAATAATAATGTTTGTTTAAATATTTTTATTATTACTTTTCAAATATCCATTCACAGATTCTATAACCCTTACCCATAATAGAACAAAACATAGCTGTCAATTACTTCAGTCTACAATAATAATATTTTAATAATGATAAATATAGGTGAGATCAGTATCCTCAGCAGTAAATAAAGTAAGAACTTTTAAGCAAATGCTACTGTAAGGAAAGTAATTAAATACTATTTTAAATAAAAAGTTAAAGGTTTTATTGACATGGATTGTTGGTGATTGTATGGGTGTTAATGGCCAGATTGGGTTGCTATATATGAACAAAAGAAAATTAAGACCTGTTAAAAAAGGTTTAGGACCTACAACACAGCATTTTAGTAGATTTAAGACTTTAAGGCCTAAAATTTAGCTTTTGAGATTTAAGACATTTTAAGACCCTGCAGATACCCTGCATCCAGTTATTTTTGGAAAATGCATTTTGGAAAACTATGATTTGAGACATTAATTCTAATTTGGAATATTTAGAATGAACAGTTATAAAACGCCACAATAACGGTTATGCTGATTTTTACAGCATAAACTCTTTACCCACTGCTCCTCGTCACATGTACATCTATGAGTCACTGTGCTTTACCTTTCAATCAGTAGTGTGAGCAGGTCTTGTGGTTTGCAGAAAGAGCGGTATGTAGTCAGAAACGTACGCACAAAATTTGGGTCTGAGTGAAAAAAAAGAGGAAAAGGACATTCAGGGACACACATACAACAAAGAAACACGCTTTCAAGCAAAGGTTTGCACAGATTTGGCAAAACTAGTTTTTCATGACCTTAAAAATCCTTTGATATAAAGGAGAGTTTTGTTCTGTACCTGCGTACATGTGGTATGTCAGCCTCTCAATGAGCTTGACCACTGTCCCAGCTTTAATAATGGGGATTCCAGTCTTGCTTTGTGCTCCTTCCTCGAACACAATATTCTCCTCGGAGTCCTGGATTGCAAACCGGTAGACGTCTGGTGATGGCAACCTCAGTGGTTGTGCTTGTTCCTCACGCTGCAGGACAGTGTCCAGCATGCGGTCTAGAGTGGGCCGGTACTGCAGAGTGACCAGCGCAGCCATCCATGCACTCTTTTCTTCTGCTGAACGGGCACTAAAAACTGCTCCACTTTCCTCACGGCCCACCAGCTCGAATGCGTGACGGAACTCTGGTGAATCCTCACGGTCTACAATGCGATATTTGCGTAATACGAACTTCTCTTTCAGACGAAACTCTGCCCCACTGCCTGCTCCTGGCAACCTGGAGCTCTGATTGGCTTTGCAGCTTATCATGAGGCCGTCAAACAGGAAATTGTGCCGTTCATGTTTGGCACCAGTCCGAAGGAGTGCCCCCTCCAGGATGAATTGGCTACAACACTGACCAATGTCTTTGCCTTCCCAGCCATCAATACTCTTCTGGATGTCGTTCATACGCTTTATGGCTGCCTGCTTGCTACGAGATGCACGACTATACGATCGATACAGTGGTTCCCTAAAAAAGAAAGTCACAAGAATAGATGAAAATGTTGTTGGGTTAGGTGAGAACTATATGTTTTTGAATAAAGCAGGGTTCCTACACAATTCACGCTTTAAAATTCAAGTCAAATATCCAGACTTTTCTACAGATTTCTGACCATAATCAAACTCTTATAAATGGTTTTAACTCCTAAGAAGTATGTTGCATTCTGAGTAGGTCTGACCTGCACTGTCATAAAATACACAATCTCTGTATTAGTATATTCAAGTTTTTAAGTTTCCGAGAGTTCACAGTTATGTAGGTTCATGATTGCGAACTCCTGGAAACTTCAAATGTTCAGAATAGAAATGGATAACTTTAATTTAAAACACTAATACACTGTAAATAAAAAAATACACTGTAAAATATCAAAGATAACAGTAAAGACACAAAAATTATAAACCGGAGAGAAACAACACGATGAGAATTGCTTTCTAGACTTTTAGCTAAAAGTAAAAACATTTAAAGGGTAGACTGAGTAGTCCCTCCAGCAGATTCAGTGTAACATTGATCAACATAGAGTAAAAAAAATCCAGAACATATCATTGTAATTGACATAAATTATCACAATTAGATAAAATATCATTTTTCAGCCCAGCCCTAAATCAAATTCCATTATTTTCCAAACTGCAAAGAAAAGCCTGCATTTATCTGATCAAAAACACAAAGCAATCAGTTATATTGAGAAATATTATTACAATCTAAAATAACTTCTTTCTATGCAAGTATATCCAGTACTCAGCATACATGAATACACCCAATTTTGAACGGGAATATTTTTATCCATTTCTCAGTGAATATAGGCAATGTATTTTGGTGCATTTAAACAAAACTGATTTATTAAACAGATATATTAAAATAATGTTAGTCACCAAACATAGTTATAAATTGAAAGATAATACAATTAAATTCAAACTAAATACTGCAAAAAACAAAACTACAAAATTTCAACTAATGTTTTCAATTTTTTTGCTTCTTTTGATTTTTTTCTCTTTTTAAAATTTGTATTTATTATTGTTCTACAACATATAAATTGGAGTGGACTAGTTTTTGGACTGTTATCGTAAGTTATTTTGCTCCAGATTTGGCTCCAGTACTGACTAATCTAATGTATATGCACAAAATATTGTTTAGCTTCCTATTAAAAATATGAATTTAAAAGAAAGATTTGTGAGGGGTGTACTTATATATTCTGATCACTGTATTAAAATGTCATTCCTGTGATATTCTGGTGTTTGTGTTACCCTTGTTTGCGGCGTGGTTGGTGTTTAGCATATATGCGTTCAATGCTGCATTGTAGGTTGATCAGTGCAGTCTGTGCCTGTTTTAAACACTCTCTGTCGTCCTGCTCTTCACTGCACTCCTGCAATTGCTAAAGACAGAAAAACACACACATAACTACCATATACCCAGAGTGTATGTAGTCTACTGACTGTTTATACTCACCTGTAACAGTTCAAAATAGTGCATGCAGTGGTAAACTGGAACCATCATCAACTGAGGAAGCACGTACTGCACTGCCTCCTTAAAGCCTTCTGCAATTGACTGAAACACACACCACAGGTTTCCTTTTATTACTTACCTTCCAAATCTGGTACATATGATTTCCTAGTTTAACCCATAATGCTTAACTCATAAAAGTGACTGTGCTGACCTGGAAGTGCAGAGCTACAGTGGAGCGGGACATCAGTGTGTTGAAATGTTGACAGAATTCTTTAGAGAGGATGTCCTGAGAGAGCGTCTCATAGGGATCAAACGCCTGCTCCTGTACACAGCAGACACATAAAGAAATATTTTCAACACACACACACAGGTTTAAAGTAGATCTTTCTCGTTTTTTATTTTTATTTTAATGATTGTCTATGTGTTTAGCAATACTTCAGCGAGGTCTTCAAAGCAGCTGCCCACAAGAGGGTGTGGACTCCCGTCAGCTGTCATTTCTACTGCATCCTCAATGAGACCCAACTGCTTCACCGTTAACTCCTGAACCTCTAGAATATTACTGAACGCCAGATCCACATCCTACAACCACATCATAAAGAGAGAGAGAGGGGGAACAACTGAATATAATTAAAAATAAAGCCAATAGATCAAACTATAGTGCTGTCTGTATGAATGCTGGCTTGAATAAACTCATATTCTCTTTGGTCAGAGTAACGCACCTGAGCGGAGAAGAGTTTGCTATTGGACATAAAGGCTTGGCGGAATACTTTGATGATGAGATCGAGCTCCCGCAGATATTGACGCTCCTCCGCAATCTCCAGACGCACCAGGTCATCGTATGTGAGCACGCCAGATGAAGACACCTCCTCCACACTCTGGGACAACAGCCCCATCTCCTCTTCTTGATCAAACATATCCATTAACACCTGAGGGCAGACACACATACAAGTTCATGGCAATATCAAAGATTTACAAAGTTATCAATTATTTTTTTTTTTATATTTAGTATTATAGGGTAAAGCAGTTTTGACTTAAAATAACAAAAATTCTACCATTTGTAATATTAATAACAGACCCTGTTATTTTTTTATTGCATGGGAATTTTTCCATGGATAGTGAGGGTGGTTCTTACTAGGATAAAAAATAATTGATTTTATGTTCAATGCAGAAAACTTGAAAGAAATTTGGAAAAAATATAGATTAGGTCTGCACAATATATCATTTCAGCATCGATATCGCAATGTGTGCATCCGCAATAGTCACATCGCAAAAATTTGCATTGTTAAATCTGAATTATAGTTGAGCAAAAGCCATTTGTAAAGTCACAGTTACGTTTAACCATAACAGAGTAAAGGTTTATCATTTGCATGTGTTTTTAAGGTTTAAAGAGAGTTTAAAAGTATGATGTTTGGACGTGTAAATAATATGTTTGATTATTTATATGATTTGTGCAAAAAAAAAAATTTCTTAGAATTTTTT
Organism: Danio tinwini; assembly: GCA_903798205.1. Taxonomy (NCBI): domain Eukaryota; kingdom Metazoa; phylum Chordata; class Actinopteri; order Cypriniformes; family Danionidae; genus Danio; species Danio tinwini. The sequence goes on along the minus strand of CAIGQZ010001313.1, from coordinate 4,631,285 downwards.
TCATTTCTAATCCAAATATATACGTCAAAATAAAATAAAATGACTAAAATTATTTTGCTTACCCCATTGGCAGATAATTTTGATTGTTTTAAGGAAAAACTCTTAATTTTCACATTTCTTTTGAAGCTGAAAACAATATTTTTATTAAGAAGTTAAGAATTTTAAGAATTTATATTAATATTAAGAATTTTTTGACATTTGGACTAAAAAGAGACAAAACTAAATAAGAAAAGCTTTTTTTGCATAGTTATAATAAAATTTCTGTGAAAATTATCTTGTGAAACTGTATTTATATCGCAATAATTAATTGAAAAATAAAATATTGCAATATCAGCTTTTTCCAATATTGTGCAGCCCTAATATAGACCCCTATAAACCGCAGTGATTATGTCAATGTCATTAAGCCCTACAAAATATTAGACAATTTGTTTATAGATAACAAAGCAGATTTAAAAAGCAGTTATTTCATAAAAGTTAATCAAGTAAGAAAAATATGATACCAGTGTTAAAAAATACGTTTGGGGCAGAAGGGATTAACTTAAAGTAGATTTGTCTAAAATAGTGCATAAAGTATATTTGTTTAAAATAGTGCATAAATTATTCTTGAAGTATATTTATCAGGAACCCAAGAATGTCTGAATAACTGACTGACTGCAGTGTTCAGATCACATCCACTTGCACATGGATTTTTAAACTTAGTCTAACTGAGACAGCTTATTAATAATTACCTGACTTAAAAATCAGGCAATAAGAAGCTTTTCCTTCTAATTGTTTCAGACAATATGATGAAAGCTTATTAATTGTCATAATAAAATTTTATGATTTTAAACACTTTTCAAGAAATAAACAAAACTTTTCAGAAACACAAGGAATCTGTAAATTTTTAAACACAAAAATTGCTCAATCACTTTATAGACACAACAGAACAAAACAGTCATGTTAAATGTTTTATTCTTTATATTACATTTGAGCGACATGGTGGCTCAGTGGTTAGCACTGTCGCCTCACAGCAAGAAGGTCGTTGGTCCCAGCTGGGCCTGTTGGCATTTCTGTGTGGAGTTTGCATGTTCTCCCAATGTTCACGTGGGTTTTCTCCGGGTGCTCCGGTTTCCCCCACAGTCCAAAGACATGCTCTATAGGTGAATTGAATAAACTAAATTAGTCGTAGTCTATGTGTGTATAAGTGTGTAAGGTTTGCAACTGGAAAGCATCTGCTGTGTAAAACACATGCTGGATAAGTTGGCAGTTCATTCCACTGTGGCAACCAATGAAGACTAAAGGGACTAAGCCCAAAGGAATGAATGAATACATTTTTCTCACACAGGCACGCACACGCACACACACACACACACACACACACACACACACACACACACACACACACACACACACACACACGCAAACAAACACACAAACAAACACCTGACCTTATCAGCACACATGGAGACAGTGATGTCCTGCTGGCTGATCTCATAATGTCGAATGTTGCTCACGTAGTTTCCAGCCAGTTTGAGGATGTCAGCTGAGATGTACTCCAGCACAGCAACAATATATAGACACACATTATAGTCAATCTTATAGCCCAGCACCTCCTGCAGACACAGAACCAGACCTGTGTTACTCTGTATCGTAGCCATATGCGAATGTTATAGATTAGGTAAGACCGTTTGGCACCTTTAGTAGTGGATGTATCTTATCAACTGGCAGCAGCAGCGGGTTTCTTCGCTTGCGTTTTTCTATTGCATTCTGAGCATCACTCATGGCCCACTTATCGATGGGATTTGGGAAAGTCTTCTGGACGCGATCCTGTGATTACACATCATATTAAAGGTGACAAAACTGCCAGACTGTGTGTGTTTTTAATGTAACAATGACTAAATATACTATTCAGGCTTGAGGGTATTCCTTTAATTCATTTGATAGTGCTGTACGGTTTGTGTTTGAAACCTAATTTTTCATGGTGGAAAGAAAAATCATTCTCAATTAAAAGTACCATTACTTACCCAAAAATGTAGTGCAGTACAGTAAAAGTATCTGTTGTAAATATTACTCAAAATGAGTAAAAAGAGGCTCTTTTAAAAGTATTTAAGAGTAGTGAGTATTACGCAGTGAAAGGTTGATGGAATCTGATCAATTTGTGCAAGTGTGTGTGAAAATGTAACATTCTGTAGGGTATTAAATGATTGTTTAAGATTATTTGGTGATTTCATACAGTAGACATCATACAGTAGACATCTGCCATCTTTTGATCAGTGACATGAAGTCTACAGTCTCTCTGTCTTTTTTTGTGTCATGAGGTTGTTCTGTGCGATTTTCTATGTGCATTTTGATTGGATGGCAATCACAGAACTGATTATTCTACTTCTAGTACTATACTTCTCTACTAGCTAATTACAATAGACAAGAAAAATAATAAAGTAGTGCCTACAGGTTGAAGGCCTATGTATTTTCATTCATTATATTTGCTTACTCGCGACTGTTGGCATCGTGCATCGAGTGGTCTCACCACTAACAAAAAGATGACCCAGCGCACCATCCATAATATAAAAAAAAAACACAGAAATTTTCCGGTAATAACTCGGTATAAAATGTATTTTATAACATCTTCATTTCAGTAGAGATGCCATTAAACATTCAGCCCAAATGCTCAAGAGACCTAAAATCTATACATTTTTCTATAGATTATATGACACTTAATATGTAATTTCCCTTTATTTAAGAGAATAATTTAAGGATGTTGCAAATTATTCGGTTATCTTAAGTAAAGAAAACCGTTAAGTGTTTCAGGACATAAGAGCAAGTAAAAATATAGGCTATAGCCTATATTTTGTTGCGCTCAGCAGCTATAATAAAGTTCTACATTTAAAATTTTATTTTTAAATTTGACCATGTCATCTAAAAACAAACATTTGTTTGAGGACATAACATTTTTTTACGAGCAATTTTTCCCAATCCATTTGTAAAGCAGTGCTGCATGACTGGATGACAGAGAGGAAGGTAGTTTCTGATGGTTTCACCCACCCAAAAAAAAGCTGTTTGCAAGATTTGATTAATATCAACGTATCCAAATACTTTATAAATAATATTTCAAAACTTCTCCGTTGTTTATAGTTTTGTTTTTTTTACTTTTTTCAGATAGGCCTTTGTAAGATGAAAGTTTAAAATGGCTTGAAATGGTTTAATTTATTTGTATTGTATATATGCCTTGCATATACCTAAATTGTTATAGCATATGTTTGTTTTATGGTTTATTTATTTAATGTGATTTTATTATATCCGAAATGTGTAATTCTTTAAATTATTGCAATATCGCTTAGGCTAATTTATCTAGATATGATACTATTGTGTTGAGCCTACAAAAGTGGACATGTGGACATGCGGAAAGTCGCTGGTTCGATCCCAGCTCAGAGCAGGTTGGGGGTTTAGGACCGGTGTGGTTACAAATGCAACGGTTGTAATATGACATAAACATACAATTTACAGTGTTCTACAAAGCTGCAGTTATATTTTTAATTCAGCAAAATTGCCATGCAGTGATACAAAAGCACAGCTTAAGAGTTCACTCTTAAAATCAGTGGAAAACAAATTGGTCCATCTATACATCACACACACACACAAACACAATAATCTCTATAACACAATCACTGCCAGTTGACAAATTTCTCTCAAAGTGCACTATACATCATATTACCACTCATCCCTGATGCATGTTTGTGTGTGTATGTGTACCTCTACATCAGCTATTGTTCTGGGCTGTGTAACACACAGCTTGTTCAGGAGCTGCAGTATGAGTGCCTCAATGTGCTGGAGTGCATCTTCTTTAGCCGACAGGTTTGGATGCACTTGCACCTGCACCTGCACATAGAAACATAGAATAAAGTTTGAACCCCAAAAGAGAGGTGTTTAAATGGCATCACTATAGACAATAAAACACACTGTTGCAATCACACAATGACATATGCACTCGGATATGCACACACACCTTCACGGCTCTTAATTTGATGGACAAATGAAACTTAAGAAAACAAGAAAACCCTCTCTTTTCCATTTTAACCCCCTCCCACTTCACTGGGCTGTGTCCTGAAATAGGAATGCAGTCAGTTCAGGTGCTGTGGCAAAACCAGTTAGAGAAAATGTGTGAGAGAGAGAGCAGACAGCATCGGTTTAACACACAACCTAAACTAGCATTATAGCAGGTGAAAGGTTAAAGGTGAGCACAGATTTAATCAACTTCTGCAGTGCAACTGTGAAATACTGACCGAAAACACAAAGAAAACGCACACACACACGCATAAATACACAGATGAGAGATGGCTTGTGCTTTCTGCTATAGTGTCTGGTTACATGCCGTCCTCCATTAGGCACTGAGAGCTGCTCTACTGGGAGCCCGCAACACACATACACACACGCAGATACAAACACACACTCTACCCCTCTGTCTTCTCCAGGGATGGGGGGATGATAGTAGCAGACAGAAAAGTATTGATGTGGAGAATGGGAGAGTAAGCAGAGAAAATGAAAGCTGGGAGCACTAGAGAGTGTAAGTAAGTGAAAAACATACAGAACGAGATTTAAAAGTGATGCCCGGGAAATGTACATGTTTAGATGCATAATATAAGAGTTATAAAAATGAATAACTGACCCTCTTTTATGTAATTTCAAACCTGCAAGACCTTATTTGAAGAATGTTTGAAACCAGTTTTGGTTACTTACATTCACTTACACTGTACAAAAATATCTTCTTTTATGTTCCTTAGATTAAACGAGTCACACAGGTATGATAGAACATGAGGATGAGGGAATGATAAAACTACTTTCATGTCTAAAATATCTGTGTTTATACATTTATTACTATAGTAGTTTCAGCAAATCACTTCATATGTATTTCTAAAGGCTCAATTAGTTGGAACTAGAAACCACTTTCGGCATCACATCAGATGCTGCCTAAATCTTTGTTTCTGTCACAACCACAAACATTCATACACACCATCTGCTCTCAGAGTCTCCTGATGGTACTGAGATCTTTTCCATGCAACAGTGAGAAGAATAAGATAGTAAGGAAATCTGGAATAGATCTGTCATTTACTCTGACAGGGGAAGCCCTGGGATCAGTCAATTGCATTGGTATACACTTTCATATATGATTGAGGTAAAGTTGTTTTGTATTCGCACATTCATTCAGTGACAAATTTTAACATGCTCCCTATATTTTTTACTATGGTACTTTGAATATTCGGTCTGAAATCACATGCAAGTATGACTTCAAAACAATACTAGCACTATTTATTTTACTGTGAACTATGTTGTACGTTGACAGTCATTGACTGCTAATAGGATTTCACTATATAGAATTTGCAAAGAAGACATTTCTGTAATTATATTATTAAGGAGAAAGTCTGAATGTGTGAATGTATAACAAACTTTACCTCAATTCATACATGCATATAGGCTACATATAGACAGCTATAGAAAAAAAAAACTGTTTCTCTGGGTTTATGATTTATTGTTGGGTGTTTGAATTTATTTATTTATACTTATTTTTAGACAACACAATGCTAATGTTTGACCTCAGGAGAGGTGAGAAATTGAAGTTTTATGAAATTATACATTAGTTATTCTAACAAATGATAATTTTCTGGAGCTAAAAAAAAAACAGCTTTTTTAATAGAAACATTATCAGGCTTTTATTGAATAATCAAAATATTAACCAGTTACACATCTAGTAAAAACAGAGAAAATAAGAATTGTAATGTGTTTCTCTCTCTCTCTCTCTCTCTCTCTCTCTCTCTCTCTCTCTCTCTCTATATATATATATATATATATATATATATATATATATATATGAGCAATTCAGCGTTATGGGTGTGACATTTGCAGTAAAATTTCAAAACATAAATTCACAGAAAAAGTATATGTTAACATAAGGAAACATTTGTTTATATTTTCCAGAGCAACTAACCACAGAGTTATGGGAGCAGAAAAATATCAATCTGTAAACATTTTTTATATGTTAAATGAGGAAAATAAACATGCGTTATGGATGTGATAAAAAAGGTTCGTGAGTTTACAGTATACAACATCTTTTGTAGAAATTCTGTGAATTAAACTGCACAACCCAAAAGATACAATGCTAATCAAAAGGGTAAGAGTTAGCTCTTTACAGAACAAAAACAATACATTTTTGCATTCATAAGGAAAAAGCTTCGTTATGGATGTGACATCTCTCTGTTATGGATGTGACGGATGTGAAAGTTTCATTGTATGTGTTGTGTAAATCAAATATTATAGTTTGAAAACAATGACAAATATTTTTGAGTATTTTTAAAGCACTGTAAAATACAAGCCAACACAAAAAACGGAGAAATTGTTTAGCTATTATATATATATATAGCTGTACATTTATATATCTTAATATATGCATTGTAATTTGGTTTAGAAATAGTAACAGTGTTATGATAGTTACCCATTGAAATGCTTGGTCAAAGGTAAACCCTGTCATAAAAAAGTAAAAGCCAACCACTCAACTTTCCACACTAAACATGACATCTTTTGTCAAACCAAGTGTGTGTTTCTAATACGAAACCGTTACAGCATATCTTCAAGGCTATTATCAACAGTAAACAAACACTGTGCATCTCGCACAGCTGCATCCTTCAGTAACGCTGCGTGTACAGCTGTGCAAATCCGCCAACGGATGAGTTTTACACAATTATTACTCTTTAAAACTTACTCATTAAGCTTGAGCTTCGACATAAACCCTTGTAATAAGTGTAAATGAGATACAGAAGAGAGTGAGTACCTTTCGCAGCCCCTGCACGAACAGGCCTCGCCATCTCGCGCTGTTCTCCTCGCTGGAGCTGAAGTCGTGCTGCATGCCTGCTCTGCATCGGCCCCGCGCGCTCCCAGCACCGGGAACAACCACACAACTTTAGCCGCTCGCACGGCGCGCACACACACACTCAAAACAAACTCAAACTCTACCGCATTTATGAGCCAGTTAGGTTTCCAGACACTCCAAACACCTCATTCTGCAGATAAAAGTGTTAGTAGATCAAATAAAGCAGTTGTGAAAGTGTCCGCGTCCCCGTCCTGACAGCCGTTTGGAGTATCGCGGGTGTCGAGCGCTAATTAGCCGCTAACGTAGACCGAGATTAGCCGCACATGCTAGTCGGGCAGTTCGCCCAGCTGCTCCTCAAACAAGACAGCCTCTGTCATGTTATTCACACGGAGGGAAATGTTAATAAGTGTGCGCCGGGTGTCGTCGGGCTGCTGTTTGTTTGTCTCGCGGTGTTGTGCCTGCGGTTAACAGCAGCACATCTGGCGGCGCGCGGCGGCTCTGTGGCCTCGAGACTCCTCATGAAGCGCGCGAGCAGGAGTTTCTCCAGCGCCAGACTGTCATGTTCGTTGACTCCTCCGTCGGCTGGGCATGTTCCCGCAACAAAAGCGACGTCCAAATCGGTTAGAATCCGACGAAAAGTCGTGGAGGGCTAATGTCTTTGTTTTTGTTGTTGGCAACGCAACGTCCCGATTCAAGTCCGCTGTGGAGCGCTCGTGTCCATGACGGTGAAATCACAGCTGCATCTGCGCGGCCCGGAGGGAGGGATCGCCCGCTGTGCTGGACGGACGCGCGCGCGCAAGAGAGAGAGCGAGCGAGCGAGCGCGAGAGAGAGCGATTGAGCGCTATACACACACAGTACAAGATGTATCATTTTAGCATAATTATCATAGATTCACCAAACAATATATTCTAGAAGCATTTATCAGTTAAGTTAAACGGTATTCTTTGTTAAGGACTAATCCTTAATAATTCAAATAAACACAAAAAGTTTAAATATTACGAAGCTTCTCGTCAAGAGTACTTTTATAAGTTATTTATTTATTTTTTATTGTTAATTCAGCTATTTAAAAAAATCTAAAATTCCCCCAAATTTCCAACTGTCTACTGCCATCGTGTGGTCAAGAACAGAATGGTCACGTAAGCTCTTGTAAACAGTTAAAACGGAGATGAAGATGGGATAGTTTATGCAAAACTATGCTCTGGAATGGGGGGTTTCAGTATTTTAGATGTCATGGACGCCCAAACATAAGTATCCTCGTACAAGGGACCCCATCCCATCTATGTAAAAGGCATTTATTTAGTATATTGTATAAAAGTTGTATTTCTACAGTGAAAATGTATTTAAATGGAAGTAAAATAATATTTGGGGCGGTGCGGCGGCGCAGTGGGTAGCGCTGCAAGAAGCAATAAGGTCGATGGTTCAAGCCTCGGCTGGGTCAGTTGGTATTTCTGTGTGGAGTTTGTATGTTCTCCTCGTGTTCGTGTGGGTTTCCTCCAGGTGCTCTGGTTTCCCCCACAGTCCAAAGACATGTGCTATAGGTGAATTGGGTAAGCTAAATTAGTGTATGTATGTGAATGAGAGTGTATGAGCGTTTCCCAGTGATGGGTTGCAGCTGGAAGGGCATCCGCTGTGTAAAACATATGCTGGATAATTGGCAGTTCATTCAGCTGTGGCGACCCTGGTTAATAAAGGGACTAAGCCGAAAAGAAAATGAATGAAATTATTATTTGATCTTTTAGTTTCTATTAGGTTACATTATTGCATTTTTCCCTACTTGTTGAGTACCACATTTAATATTTATACGTTGATTTGCTTCTTTATTTAAATAACAAATGGTTTCATGAACATATTTGACTTATTTTTGTTTTAATCAAATTTGTATTTATTTTAATATAATTTTAGATAATTTATTTAAATCACATTATTTAATTTTACACTTTCAGACAGTTAAATGTATTAGCATCATTATTTCTATTAATCTCAGTTTATTTGTTTCTTTTAATAAAAAAAGATTTTAATCATAATGTCATTTTAATAATTGAATACATTTAAATATAAATTAAATATTTTTTATTTAACTAAACATTTCCATCAACCAAAACAAGCAAACACAAATATCTCAGGCATGTTTTCTTTTTTTCATGTGGCGCATTCCTTTCAAGATGCACAAAAATATCAATATGCATCTTACACTACCTGAAAAATGTCTTGTCGTTGATCCCAGTTGTAAGCTCAAAAAATAATAACTTGACTTCTAGTTGATCATTTGGAAAAGTGGCAGAAGGTCGAATAATTTTTCTGACGAATCATCTATTGAACTGCATCCCAATCATCACAAATACTGCAGAAGACCTACTAGAACCCGCGTGGACCCAAGATATTCACAGAAATCAGTCAAGTTTGGTGAAGGAAAAATCATGGTTTGGGGTTACATTCAGTATGGGGGAGTGCGAGAGATCTGCAGGGCGAATGGCAACATAAACAGAGGTATCAAGACATTTGTGCTGCCCATTACATTACAAACCACAGGAGAGGGCAAATTCTTCAGCAGGATAGCGCTCCTTATACTTCAGCCTCTACATCAAAGTTCCTGAAAGCAAAGGTCAAGGTGCTCCAGGATTGGCCAGCCCAGTCACAATACATGACATTGTTAAGCATGTCTGGGGAAAGAAGGAGGAGGCATTGAAGACTAATCCAAAGAATCTTGATGAACTCTGGGAGTCCTGCAAGAACGCTTTCTTTGCTATTCCAGATGACTTTATTAATAAGTTATTTGAGTCATTGCAGAGATGGATGGATGCAGTCCTCCAATCTCATGGGAGTCATACACAATATTAACTCTTTTTCCACTGCACCATGACTTTATATTCTATACTGTAAATTATTTGTTAAATGACAAGACTTAACAGAAAGTCAGACCTTAATTTCCTAATTAAATCATTAAAAATCAAGGCATGATCATATTTTATTTTGGTAAATTAAGCGTAATCTAGAGGCCTTTGCCTTTTTGATAAGCCACCTGAGACCAAATGATCAACTAGAAGTCAAGTTATTATTTGTTGTTCCTAAAACTTGGATAGGTGACAAGACTTTTGTCAGGTATTTTGAGTCGCATCATCAACAAAAATTGTTTCTTTGAAGAACCCATTTAGTTTTATAGACTGTCTGACTCTTCTGTGTCCGACAGTCATGTCCATTAATAAAATATTAAAGCATCATATGCATTTTTTCCCCAAGATCATGCGTTATATAATTGAGTAAGAATTGCAAGTCAAAAAACACTTAAAAATTTGGAAAATCTTCAACAGTTTAACTCTTAAAACCTCTAGAATACAGAAAATTCTAAATTTATAAAACACAAAGCAGAAGTGTTATTCTTCTAAATTAGACAATAAAGATAACATTAGGATTCATACATGAAGTTGAATTTGTTTTATTTTTTACAAATCCAGTAATGGAGTGAAAATATTCTCTAAACACCTACTACCTTTGTACATTAAGGCAGTTATTGCTTTTTTCCCAATAAATCATCATATTTGTAAAGACACAACATTCTCAAAAATCAGCATAATTCCTAGAAACACACATTAGAAAAGAGCACCAGAATTCTGTTGCATTATTACTGCTCCAACACTATAAAAGTTAAAAAACAAATGCTCTGCTCACGGCTTTCCACTCTGAATGAGTGTGTAAGAGTAATGAAGGCAAGATCATCTGAGGTGCATCTACAGCTGAAATCTCTTCTCCAGCTCATCCGCGATCATCTCAGCTATGGCCAGAGACGAGCTTGCAGCAGGAGACGGTGCGTTACGTACATGTAGAACGCGACTGCCCAGCTCACCCTTCCCACCATCAAACACAAAATCATCCACCAGATTTCCTTCAACATCCAAAGCCTGTGCTCGGACACCTGACGGCCCCCTGCACAAACACACACAAGCCAAACGCAAGGAAGTTTGTTTGTTCATATTTAGCCCCATTACAGCTTCTATAACTATTTTCATGGCAAGAAAATGTACACTGCAGATATAGATTATAGTTAGGAATGTCCTTTTTTTCTCTAATGTGATGTACATTCACTTGAAACTGTCCTGAAATGAGAAAAAAACGTAGGCTGGTGCACTCTCAGAAATAAAGTTACGAGAGCGGTCACTGGGGCGGTACTTTTTTTTTATAAAAGCTACACATTTATGCTTAAAGGGTCCATATTAGTACCTCAGATGATTATATTAGTACCTAAACATTTTAAGAGGCACACTTTTGTACTTTTTAGGTACTAAAATGTACCCTTGAGGTATTAATTTGGAACCCTTATTGTGCGTTTTTGTGTGCTCGTACCTGATAACATCACTGGGACTCAGTTCAGGTATGAACTTCTGCAGGATCTTCACCTGAGCGCCGGGAAACACACCTCTATATATCTCACCAACTCCATACACTACGTTCTTCATGACCAGTCTCTGCAAACCACTGAAAACACCATCCACACTTGACATTACAAGATTAATATGAGGCACGTACAACAGAGGTAAAGGGGCATTATTTGAAGAATTGAAATGTGAAATTGATCATTTTATGAAAATACTTACATTAATTCTGTTTAAACGTATTATCTGAAATGGACATTTGTTCTCTGTACTTTTTTGTATTTGTTTTAGAACTTTTTCTTGTCATGAAGGTTAACAAGTGTCTTTTATCCTTATTAAAGTCATAATAACATATTTTGCTTTTATTTAAACATTTTATTGCATGTAGTATTTTAATATTAAATTATTTGCTCTAAGCACTTTAATAGTTTCCCTGTGACCCAGATTTATGCTTCTTTTTCCTAAAGAAACTACAAAGAAATATTTTCAAGTTATCAACAGAATGTCGTATTTTTGCTACAACATTGTTTTCAATTTAAATAAAACTACACCAATATTAATAAATATTAATACGATCTAAAAAAATCTAGGTTAATATAGTACAAACATTATTATTTCCGGTTCACTTGCATTTAAAATAGATTTTTAAAAACAACTATTTTCTAGATTTTATTTTATACCAATGCTGCAATTATTTCTGCAAAAATACAGTAAAAAATAGTTTAATACATTAAATGCATTAAAACAAAATTTCTTCATGCAATGAAAAAAATCTATTTTCAGCAGGCACTACAGTCTTTAATGTCACGTGATCCTTTAAAGAAAAATAATCATGAAGACACAGCAAACTTTTTACACCCTATTCTCCCTCGCATCAATCCATTCCCAAAAATAAATAAATAAATAAACAAACGAGAACAAACAAATAAAATAAAATAAAAAACAAACAAAAAAGAGATATGTTTAAATCAGATAAAGAGTGTTTCCCAAGTCTGTTTAGACCATGATACTCCCCTACTCCCTCTAAGGTTGTTCTTGTAGCAGACAATCTGCCAATGGAGTAAGCAAAATAATCTTGTTTTTCCTTTTGACATAATATTATTTAGCTTACCCCATTGGCAGATTATTTTGCTTGTTTTAAGGAAAAACTCACTTAATATTGTCATATTATTTCTTAAAAACAAGACAACATGTTTTGCTTGTCTGGAAAATTCTTCTTGATTTAAGAATTTTTAGATATTTGGACTAGAAACAAGATGAAAAATCTAAGTAAAAAAAGAATTTTTTGCAGTGTGTATATTATCATGTACCTGTATGAGAGTGCGTTAACGAAGTCTTGTGCGTCAAAGTCATAGAGTTTATATCCTTCTCTTTTAAAAGCCAACACCGCGTTTGGACCCAGCCAGACACTTCCGTCCATTCGAGGAGTGAAATGGACTCCGAGAAATGGGAATCGTGGGTTTGGCACCTCAGCACACAAACAGAGTCCTTAAACATTCCTTCTAATATATATATACCTGATCTTACATGTTTGTTTTGAGAGTTTCCACTCACGGGGTAGATGTTGCCTCTGACCAAGTAATTTTTTTCTGGCTTGAGCACCAGGTAATCTCCTCTGAAGGGAACGATACGAGGCTCTGAACTACAGCCAGACATTTCAGACAAGCGGTCAGAGTAGAGACCACCACACGCCAACACAAAAGCACAACGCAGCTCCTTCCCCTGCACACAAACACTGGCAACCTCAAACAACCTTAGAAAACATACATGTAATCATTTAGCAATTTGTTTATCCAAAGTGACTAACAAATGAAGCACTTCAAATGCATGATTCACACACACATCTGTTTCTCACCTGAGAGCTTCTGATGATGATGGGAGATTTCAGCCCTGAACAAATATAGAGGGATGAATACAGTTATTAAAGACAAACACTAATGGCAAAAAAGTCCATTTAGATACTTTAGGCTTTTTGGTTCCATATGCCATTTTAGGTCTAATGGAAAGAAAACATCCAAATGCAACTGAATTCTACAGATATCAATTGTAATACACATTTTAAAGGCATTTTCTCAAAATGAGCTTTTTTCCTGCATTAAATCATTTTCTTTTCGGCTTAGTCCCTTTATTAATCTGGGGTCGCCACAGCGGAATGAACCGTCAACTTATCCAGCACATGTTTTATGCAGCGGATGCCCTTCCAACTGCAACAGATCTCTGGGAAACATCCATACACACTCATTCACACTCATACACTATGGACAATTTAGCCTACCCAATTCTCCTGTACTGCATGTCTTTGGACTGTGGAGAAAACCGGAGCACCCGGAGGAAACCTACGCGAATGCAGGGAGAACATGCAAACTCCACACAGAAACGCCAACTGACCCAGCCGAGGCTCGAACCAGTGACCTTCTTGCTGTGAGGCGACAGCACTACCTACTGTGCCGCTGCGTCGCCTTTTTTCCTGCACTGAACCATAAATGTTTTCACAGAGGAATATGTTCATACATGACATGCATGATCATACATACGCAACAGTTTACTCTACAAAAAATGTGGGGAAAAAACAACATTCTGGCTGTTCACAGATTTTCTTAAATTATAAAATGATAAAAAAAGAGATTCTTAAAATAAAAGTATTTTGAACCTGACTCCAACATCCAATGTTTAGACTGATATGCTAGAAATGTTTCAAAATGAAAAATTTCCCAATTGATTAACCCTTGTGTTGTGCTAGACTTCTATATACACCGTTTGCCCTTCAGGGTAAAAATTACCCACCTTCACTAAACCTCAAATTAAGCAAAGCAATTTAATTTCAATGCTCAAAACCTCATCTTCATCCCCTCTTCATCACAAACTCTGTGAATGAAAGTTTTCCCTCATCAGTGTAGAGTTTTTCATGGATGTTTAATCAGTGAGCAACACTCATTTTTAACTTAAGTAAAGAGTATAACTCCTAATCATAAAATAGTAAGCGTAAAATATTTTAAGCAAGACACAACTCATAAAAGTTAGAGCAGCAGATTCTTATTGAGTGTGTGCGCCAGTATTTTTAGTGGTGACAGGGCAAAATTGACCCAAAGAACAAACATTGTACCCTAAATGTGTACAGTCTTCATAAAAATATGAGAATAGAAAATGATTCATTTTTTTCTAATGTTGGGATAATTTAATGAAAAGTCGCCAAATCTCAAGAAAAATAGTTTAGTTTTTTTTTCTGCTGTTAAAATGGTGCCCAGTTCATTTTTGACCTATAAGTCAAGAGAAGGGTTGAATAATACCTCATTTGCATATTTAAACATATTATATAACATAACTTGCAATGCAAAAGAACATTTGCAATTCTTAATCTAATCACTCAACTAGGGAATTTGTGATAATAAGTATTTGTTAATTAAACAGTTTTTTCCATTATTCACCTGCAAGTGAAAGCAAGAAAAGAAAAGAAAAGAAAAAAGGTCTAGGTAAAAGTCATCAGTAAAGTCATGTGATTCACCGTCAGTGCTGTCGGCTTGGCTCTCTGCCGCCACACTCATGTCAGACGCCTCAAAGTCAGTCATCACGGTGCCGCCTGCTTCCTGGAAGTCCTTACCATACGCCAGAGCAACTTCCCGCCAGTCAACAATCCCTGTGTATGGAGAGTCCAAAGCCATGATGCCCTATATATGAAGAAAGAAACTATCAGAGATTATTTTATTGACTGTCTGATGCACATTTCAAATCAAACTTCTTACTACCGACAAACATTTACAATTTACATCATCAACATATTCAAATAGAAAACAGTTATTTTGATCAGAGCTGAGAAATCAAATCTACATCAAATCAGAGATTTTCAAAATGCATTGCTATTCTGAGTTGAATCGATTCAGAACAGATGGCGCTCTAGCATGGTTTTTAACCATACACGAGAAATGCCCACGAGGAAGAGCAATTTGGCTTAGTAAACGGAAGTTACCAAAGTTATTTATATTATTATAACAATACAATTACCATACAACAATAATTACTGTTTTTTACATAGCGGTGAGGGTTGGGATTAGAGTTGGGCTAGGCATTAATAAATAAATACAATTTAATGGGTAATTTAATGAGTAATAAATAATATGAATACTGCTCTGTATAATTTGATTCAAGAGAAAATAGCAATGCATTTTTAAAAATAATCTCATAATAAATGCAGAACTGAATTCGTTAAAGACTTTTTGACTTGGCTCTATTTAATTTGTCATTGTTTAAATGAATCCAGCCTTTGTAAGGCTACTTCTTTCCAAACCATTAAAAAGCATTTCATTTGGGTTTGGGTTTCAGAAAAATCTCTGCAGTTTGTAAAGTAGCTGCCCTACAATGTAAATAATCTGCAAAGTGTAAGATAAAAAAAACACATAATCTCTCAAAGAAAGTGACAATTACTCTGAATCGCCTTATATTTTCTAATCTTGTGGCTCTTACTGATCTACGTCAACAACTCTGAAATGGCCATTTTGTTTTTGACAGAATAAACAGACTTGGCCAGCTAACCAATCACAGCAGATTTGGCTTATAGAAGGGAGACGATTAATGCATTTGCATTTACAGTAAACCTGTTGTAACAATATCAGGACACTGTAAAATACCATATGCTCTTTTAGAAATCTTATGAACCCAAACATCAATGTTTGAGGCTAAACACAAACCAAAATAACTAGTAGTGAATTTAAAACGCATTATACAACATATAAATGCGTATATGATAGGTTAATATTTGAGTGTTAGCAACAGTGTGGGGCTAAGGTCACCTGTACCAGCATTTTTGCAATATGTTGGTTATTGATCAAATCAATAAATGATACACATACAACTAGAAAATATGTACCTGATCTTTCATTACCACAGATAGTCGTCACTTACCCTGCAGTACGGCTCTTTCTCTCTGATGGCTTTGGCGTCAATCAGACGAAGATCTCGTACATTGTTTTTCTGACCACGCTCATATAAAGCTTTTAAACGGGGAATCTCCTCTCTGTCCACTGCTACAATAAGCTGAAGTCACACAAAAGCACGCACACACACACACACACACACACACAAAGAGAGAGAAATCTTTTACACTAGCAATAAGATGCATTTTCGACAATAAGATCATAAATCAACAATGGAGACACACTTTGGTTTACAACTGGCATTTGATGTTTGTATAAATGTTTATTTATATCTAGATGTAAAATCTAAATGCATATTTACAAATTATTTATAACAATAATAATATGTACATATTTGTGTTTGTACAATTTTGTTTCTATGTGTGTTGTGTATGTGTGTATTTATATATACACAATAGTGACATAATATATGTGTGTGTATTATATATATTTATTATGTATACGTGATACACATACATACATACATAAAAACTAAATTATTCATTTTTATTATTTATTCATTTATAAATATATATGAGCAATATCACACGAGTAGCAGTGCAATATGGCTGTATATCAGCACTGTGCTGATATACAGTCATATCGCACTGCTACAAGTGTGATATTGCGTTTATACAACAGTTTGACGGAACAATCATGCATATAAAAAAAAAAAACACGGAGAGTCTAACTCTTTTGTATTAGGAACTACTATCTTCCGCCATTCATTCACATCTGCAGCTGACATCAGAACAGCAGAAACTGTTACTAATTCACCAACCTCATTTTAAAGCTAGTACTTAAATGATTCTCTAGCGTAATGTCTAACGTGAAGACAAAACAGGTGATTTTGCTGACACTTTAAGATTATAAGGTTGAACTTGACATGAAATGCCATCAGTCTACAGAGATATCACCCTTTAGTAGTAAGGAAAAACCCTAAACACTTGCAGGCATTTCTTCTTTCTTTCTGCCAACACAATACACATTCCTGATATGCTAGCCCCATCTCACATTCGATACACTACAATTATATTGTATAAATACAGCACTACAACATACAAAAGAGAGAGATCGACTTAGAAAGTCATTTACCTGTTTAATAATGATTTGATCAGCTGCAGTTTAAAATTACGCTGGTTTTCAACACATTTCTAAACATAATAGTTTTAATAACTCATTTCTAATAACTGATTTCTTTC
Organism: Danio tinwini; assembly: GCA_903798205.1. Taxonomy (NCBI): domain Eukaryota; kingdom Metazoa; phylum Chordata; class Actinopteri; order Cypriniformes; family Danionidae; genus Danio; species Danio tinwini. The sequence goes on along the minus strand of CAIGQZ010001313.1, from coordinate 4,613,970 downwards.
ATTTTTGCCATGATGACAGTAAATAATATTTTACTAGATATTTTTCAAGACACTTCTATACAGCTTAAAGTGACATTTAAAGGCTTAACTAGGTTAGTTAGGTTAACTAGGCAGGTTAGGGTAAAATGTGTTAAAAGGGGCTTATAATTTTGACCTTAAAATCATTATTAAAAAATTAAAAACTGCTTTTATTCTAACCGCAATAAAACAGATAAGATTTTCTCTAGAAGAAAAAATATTATCAGACATACTTTGAAAATGTCCTTGCTCTGTTAAACATCATTTAAGAAAATTTTAAAAAGAAAAAAAAATTCAAAGGAGGGGCTAATAATTCTGACTTCAACTGTATATTTTATATCTACATATAAATAAAATTAAAAATTAAAAACATTTGCATGCATGTGTGTATTTATATATACATAATAAATATGCACGGTACACAAACAAACTCTTATTTTGGATGTGATTAATCACGATTAATCTTTGCCCAGCACTAATACACAATAAATATACATAACACACACATGGATGTGATTAATAACAATTAATCATTGCCAAGACTAATGCAGACGTGTATCTTTGGCCTATTTCTGATCTTTTGATCTATGATAAAAAGCTCAAACAAAATGATACAGAGATCAGCTGCTTAAAATATGCAAAAACAATCCAAAAAATATCCCAAATGACATACTTGTGTTAGAATCAGTAACATTTTCAGGTGGCCAAGTTTAAATCTCATCTGGCTAAGCTAACATTTTTCAACAACATGTCCACTAATGTTTATGAACGGACAAAAAAAAGCTAGGAATAGAATGATCAAGAAAAGAGAGAGCCCGAGAATAATAATGAATGAATCACATCCCTGTATGGTCCCTTGCAAAAAAAAACTAAAGATTAACAGCACATTAATCATTTTATAGGGTGGTGAACAAAACTAGTATATTTACCAGTAAAGTTGTTTTTAAGTCAATCTTTTGGTGTAGTGTGTCGATAGGAAAAATCATTTCCAAATATTACTTCGCTATTAATTGTAATAATTCAGTGAGCCAGCGCTCAAACACAGAGACCTCATCTAACCATCATTCAGTCTGTCTGAGGACGTGAAGAAACAAAACTTCAAAAAATCTGCCTGCAAAGCTCACTGAAAAACGATGCAAAAGTCCACCTAGGGCAAAAGTTAGTTTTAAACAACGGTCATTTACACCAAACACTGACTTAATTCAATTAATAGAAACTAATTGATACAGAAAATCTATTTATTTTTGAGCATCCTCATTTTGAGAGTGTGTGGGTGTTTCCCAGCACTGGGGGTCACTAGTTAGTGTACTCTCAGTGCTAAGCTGTGGCTAGAAGAGCATCTGCTGCATTAAACATATGCCAGAGTAATTGGCGGTTCATTCTGTCGTGATGACCCCTGATAAATCATGGACTAACCTGAAGGAATGTGATTGAGTGAGAGTGATTGAGTGTGTGAGCATCCTCAATTTACAGCATTTCTACACTGCCTAAAATAATAATAACAATAATAAAAATAATAAAAAAAAAATATATATATATATATATATATATATTATAGAACGTTTATTCACTATTTACTCACCCTTAAGTGGTTGCAAACCTCTATGACTTTCTTCTTTTGAACACAATAAAATAAAAGCTATTTTGAACAATTTGAAGAATGTTTGATTAAACTGTAACAACTGACATCCATAGTATTTGCCAAAAAAGATTACAGGTTTTCAGCTTTCTTAAAAGCATCTTATTTTTGTGTTCAACAGAAGAAACAAACTCAAACAGGTTTGTGAAAAGTGAAAGATGAGTAAATGATGACAGAATTGTCTTTTTTAGGGCCTTTGGTGTTAGAAGACTTGAGCTCGATCTCACCTTGCCACATCTATTATAAGGAACCCCTTTCTTCTGGCAGTACTCATAAGCGAGTGTGGCTCCGCGGACACAGAGCTGAGCCTTTAGGGAGCCCGGAGTGTAGTAAATTCCAGTGTGAATCACACCACTGTTATGACCTGTCTGATGGAGAGCTGCAGGAGAAAAACACCTAAGAAACTCATATGAAATCAGGGTTGAATCAGAAACAAATGTAGACTTACCAAGCTCTTTCTCTTTCTCCAGGAGGGCAAAGCTGAGGTTTGGGTGCCTGAGAATCAGCTCTCTGGCTGACGCCAATCCAACAATCCCTCCACCAATAATGGCCACATCGAATGACCTACATATAATGGATTAATATAGGCTATTAGTCAATATTAGATATTTAATTGTCCAATCACACTGGACCTGCAACTATTATTGATTAATCATCTGATCGCAATTATTTGAGAAAACTGCAATAATGGTGTTGTGTAAATTTGAATTAAAGGAAATGTAAATGCATCAACAAAAACAAACAAGGATTAATATGTGTAAAACAATTAAAAATATTCCATTTTTACTGATGACATAAAAAAATTTAGTTTGGCTATTAGTCATCAGCAGAAAACTTAAAACCGTGACAGTCAAGAAAAGCAAGATTACCTTGCTTATTATCATTATGTTTACATGTAGTTTACCTCCTTTAAAACACTAATAATTTAATATCACTATTAAATGTAATCTTTAGGAAATCTGTCATTTTTATTGGATAATGAATATCAATTTTTATACTTTGTACAATTACTGTGCATTTGTGAGGCCTGAATTCACTTGTAGCATTTATTATGTCTAACTCTCATTCAAAGTGTTTACATTTTTTTTTATTTCAAAACAGTATATGTTTTAGTATTGTCAAGCTACTTGACAAAAAACAAAACAATTATTGGTCCATCGCTATCTGTCAGAACTTTAAAAGAATAGTTCAACCAAACAAATGCACGTTATGTCCTTCAACTATCTTTTTTCTGTGGAACACAATTAAATATTTTTCCTCAATGCAACAGAAGTTAAAGCTAGCCAAATACTTAAAGGGCACCTATTTTACCCCCTTTTTAAGATGTAATATTAATATTATGGTTCTTCTGAGTGTGCCAGTTTAGGTTCAGTTCAAAACACAATTCAGATTTTTTATTATGATGTGTTAAAAAGTGTCATTTTGGGGGCGTGTACACAGTTAGCTGTTTTAGGGGCGTGTTGCTTCACATGAAAATTATTTTAGACTTCCCGCCCAACTTAACAAGTGGGCGGAGCCAAGAGCTCCCCGCTTTGTGTATTGCAATAGACAGGCAGACAGAGAGAAGCAACATGAGTGAGAGGGCAAGCATTCAGCTGTACATGTACGACTCAGACACAGACCAAGCAGAGACTACAAAATCATTTGTCTTTGTATAGTTTTACAGCCAACTGTGTGCTAGTTTAAAGCTCCGAGCTTGTAGCCTACACCGAGACTAATAACCAAGCACACTGAATTAACTTTGACTGAAGGGTATCACACACCGGATGCACCGCGACACGGCGCCCACATGACAGTTGAAAGTATCGCACACTTGCAGCGCCTGTGTGTCACCTGATAGAAACTTATGTTTAGAATTCAGAAAAGCATGCTGCTGCATGGCGCGACGCTGCGTGTAGCCGAGTGGCGCTTCTGGTGTACGACCTGCTTGAGGCTATAACAAAGGGCGTCATACACCGTATGCGCCGCTCAGAGCCACGACGCAGCACACCAGACGTGCACATTCGCATGTTATTTAAAATGAAACTATTCAGATAACGCTCTGTGGCGCGGCAGAAATATAAACAGTGTCCTGAGCAGGGCCAGCGCGTCCATAGAGGTGACCTAGGCAGCAGAATAGTGAGCAAACCCCCCGGTCCTCACTTTCATCCACGACACCCTCCCTGTCCTCACTTTCATCCACAACAACACGAAATGCATGGTGCTGTGCGTCGTTAGTTCGTTATTTCCAATGGAGGGATGCGCACGTGAGGCAACGCGCTCGCACTTTCCAGCTGCACCTAGTTAAGATGACAGGGAGCTTCTGTGACCACGGGAATTGCAAACCGCTGAAGTTTAAGGAAGACACAATGAAAAGTACACATGTATGCAAACACTGGCGGCGAGGAGAGCGATAACGTGGTGAATGTTGTTGAGCCCAATGAGCCTTACATCTAAAAATAGAACAAGGGTGTTTCTTTGGTGACGTCGCTTTGACTCACACGCTGAAAATGGCGGACGTGAAACAACATACTGAGGAGATGGTAATGCGCACATGTCAATCAATATTGGTGGGCGGGGGGGACCGCACTCCTACGTCAAGTTTCGGTCATCTCAAAACCGCTCCAATTGGTCCACTGTTTTTATGTTGTTAAAATGAAACAAAAAAAGGACTGAGTGTGTTTATATAACCCTAATATGACAGTCTATACACTACACCTACACAAATGTCTGTCCAAACAGCTTGAAAAGTAGTTTTTTTTACCATAGGTGCCCTTTAATGGGGAACAACATTCCTCAAAATATCTTATATTATTTTCTACAGACGAAGATAGTCAAACATGTTTGGAAGATCATGTTTGTGGGTATACTGTGAGGCTGTCAGTGTTTATTTAGTTTCGTAGAACTATACAACAAATCAGTCCTTCATTAGCTGTCCCACTGAATGAACTTTGACCACAGTATCACTGTACATTCACAATACTAACAGTGATAGCACAGCAAAATGACATTCAGTACTTTTAACACGGTACTTCATGTGACAGTACACTCTGAAGCCTTAGTTTCATTTCAAGCACTCTGTACTCTGATTTTAACTACTCTATAGATTGCTGTAGTAATTCTCACCCGCTGTGATGTGCAGCTCTGCACGTTGCAGACTTTGCTCTCTGTGACAGTAAGCGCGCGCACACAGACCCGCTACCGAAAGTTCTCATCATTATTCCACAAAGCATAGCTGGACTTTTCCTAAAACACTTGTTATAATAACCGTGTGACCATAGTGTTGGTCTGTCCGGTTTATTATTCTCAGGTAAAGGAATGTCTCCGCGAGGGCACTGAGTCTGTCCTTCGAGACCCCGCCCCTTACGTACACTCGCTCACCAATGGGAGCGCGAGACGGAATGACGCAGCAGGTGAAAGATCAGTAACGGCGCATGGAGGACCCAGGATGTAAATAACAAACTCGTCGTCAGAACAGCACCGAGCCGAACAGCAGGGTCAGTTATGTAGGATTCTCGCTATTTTAATGTAGAATTTCCGTATAAAGATATAGGAATCGATTCTGTTGGAGCTTGAAGACATTTAGAGGTTTGATAAATTTATATGTTGTCCTCCATTATTCAATGACACGATAGTGAACATGCATAAGTGATTGTAGATCTGCTACTAGAAAGTGTTATGTTTAGATCTGCTACTAGAAAGTCTTCATGCTTTGACATCTCACCTGTTTATGTCTCTTTATCTCAGTCATAAAAATGAGATTGTTCACCTGGTCAGCGCGGAGGATTTTATCCGCTCATAAGCAGCCGTCAGGGGGCAGGCGAGAGTTCTGGGGCTGGCTGAATGCTGTTTTCAACAAGTAAATATTCATATTTTTCAAAACAACATTTAAAAAGTAAACTCTAAACCAGGGGTGTCCGAACTCGCTCCTGGAGGGCCGGTGTCCTGCATATTTTAGTTCCAACCCCAATTAAACACACCTGAAACCAGCTAAACAAGCTCTTTCTAGGTATACTTGAAACGTCCAGGCAAGTGTGTTGGAGGAAGATGAAGCTAAACTATGCAAGACACCGGCCCTCCAGGACCGTGTTTGGACACCCCTGCTCTAAACAGAAATTTAGACAGGAAATTACACAAAAACACTGAGATAATCAATTTACATTCTTAACACTGACATTAATCATAATATAGCAATACAAAAAGAGATAAATAAATAAACAAATAAAGACAAATAAGTGGCAGGGGACTTTTAAGTTTTCATAATATGAAACCAAAATCCTTTAATAAAGTATATAAATATCTGTTTTTTTTTTACTTTTCATCTCTTAATGTCTTCACATATCAACAAAACGACAATTGGGTCACTACTAGTTTAGCTTTTTACTGATGTCATCGTTCATTTCCTTTCCCAGCCAACCTAAAGCACATGAGGCCAATTACAACAGGCAAAATGTTTAGTGTGAGAGCCATAAATATCTATAAGAGACTCATGTCTGGAGTGATTAGTCTCTAAAATGACTGTCCCCGGTGAAGAATCCCTACAGAGACTAATCTACGTGTGCTAATTTACAACAACAGCTCCTATTCCAGTCTAAACTTGTGAATCAAAAGCATTAGCATTAAGCAGTTTAATTTTATATCCCACACATTTTTTGCTGTTTGCTGAATGGCCTATATTTAATAAGTGTATATTTCTGATGGGTTTATTTGGTGGTTTTTGTTTTCCATATTTAGATTTTGCAGTTCACAGCCCTGGAGTTTGTCAAATTGATTTTAAAAGGTCCATGTAGTCTCTAAAAAGTGCTGTCCAAAATAGTTTTGTTAATAATGGTCAATAAATGATGTGTTTTTAATTGACCCCTATGGTATTGATATTAATTAATGTGCAATTTAATCACTACAAAGAGCTATACAGTACTATTCAGTTATTATTAAGTTTTAAATTTAATACATGTATTTAGTAATGAAATTGATCAAAATAGATTCATAAATTAATAATTATTTAATTAAATAAATAGTCTATCATCGGTTTTAGATTGCTTCTCTACAGTGCCAGGTAGATTACTTAGAAATTGCCGTCAGTAACGTAAATGAGACACATTTCCCTTTATTACATGAACAAACATTAAATAACATGAGAATGATTTTACACAGCTGAAGGTTTTAAATATTTTTTCCTTTGAGATTCTCAGAATACATAATTAATTAGTGAATGCCACATTAGTGAATTACATAATATTTATGCAATCAATAAGTAACTGTAATCTGATTAATAATCAGTATTTTAAATATGAAGTATGATCTAATTGAAAGACATTCAGTTCTAGATTACATTAAAAGGACACCTATTATGCCCCTTTTTATAAAAATGCAAAATAAGTCTCAGATGTACCTATAGTGTGTATGTGAAATTTCAGCTCAAAATACCCCATAAATAATGTTTTATAGCTCTTTGAAACTGCCTCCTTTAGGCTTTGATACTAATTGTTCTGTTTTGCTGACTGTCGCTTTAAATTCAAATTAGATTGTGCTTCCAGCCCTCTTTTGAAAAGAGGGTGGAGTTAAAAATACCTGTGTCAGCATAGGTGCAGATTCAAAATGGCTGCTTCTCACTCAGGGCTATTTATGCTAAATAGTGGTGTAACAGATCACAAATCTCACAGTTCGGATCACACTACGATTTTTGAGTCACGGATTGGACTATTTTTTGGATCAGCAAAAAAGGAGACAATTGCAATTTGTTTTCCATGTATACAAAAATATTGCTGCAAAAACCATTGGTTTTAACAAACAGAACTTAGAACCTGTTATTTAAATAAAAAATAAAAATCAAGAAAGAACCAGCTGAAAAAAAGAAAAATGTTCAATACTAAAAATGATCTTTACTACTGTTGCTGATACTGCTAAATATAGAAATCTAATCTATTTTCAATAAATGATTCAACAATTCACACATAAAACTTCATGTTTCATTTTAGGTGGATCATTTTTGAAAACCTATTCAGTGACATAATTTTAATGGCTGTTTGTCGCCACCCATTGGTAAAGCAATGTAATTGCTACAACATTCACCAGCGTCAAGTTCCATTAAACTGTGATTTTAATCTTTACCATAAACATCAGTGTTTATATCTGAACTATAAACTGTTCTCCCAGTACTTCTGTGTTATTTGTTTGTAATGTAACGAACTGAAAAAGTGTAAAAACTGAATCTCTCTTGATCAAACACAGATTTGTATGCGAAGGATTAATAAACATACGCAAGTCACTATCATTTATCATTCATGTTGCGTAGGTTTGAATTGAGATTACGATCATTTAATGTTTAATTGTGCAGCTTTACACTCAGTCCATTAATACAGGCTAAACAGTGACAGAAAACACCAAGACAGTAATACTAACCTAAAAAAGCATTAAGGCATACCTGCCAACACTCCCGTTTTTCCCTGGAGTCTCCCGTATTTCAGACTCCTGGAAAAACTCCCGGAACTTTTTGCATAATAGGTCCCCTTTAGGTTGCTATTCATCACTGGATGTTATGTCAGTTTTCTAGTATACTAATCAGTAATTGTTGTGTTTGTAATCCTTCTAGAGTTGATTATGACCGTATTAAAGCAGTGGGTCCTGATCGAGCTGCTGCCGAGTGGCTCCTGAGGTGCGGTGCTAAAGTTCGCTTTCGTGGTTTCGACCGCTGGCAGAATGACTACAATGGACTCCCGACGGGGCCACTGGGCCGATACCGGATTGAAGCTATTGATGCCACAGAGTCCTGCATCATGTACCGAGGGTTTGATCATCTGGGTAAGAGACTGACTGCTGCAAAAGGATGGATTAAAGGGATAGTTCACATAAAAATGACAATTCTGTGATTTTTTTTACTTTTCCTCCACTTGTTCCAATTCTGTCTGAGATTCTTCTGTTGAACACAAAGGAAGATATTTTGAAGAATGTTGCCAATGACTATAACTTCAATAGTATTTTCTGTTCCAACTAGATTAGACTAGATTCAACTTTATTGTCATTACACATGTACAAGACAACGATATGCAGTGTAAGTCTAACCAGGAGTGCAATAGCAGCAAGTACAGGATATAGCTATAAGTTATAAGGTGCAATTACAGAAAAACTATGGTGATATTTACAAATAGATGTAATATTAACATAATATACAGGTTGTATTAACTAACTTGTATTACTATGGCTGGCGATGGCTGCTTTTTTCTAACATTCTTCAGAATATCTTGCTTTGTGTTCAACAGAAGAAAGAAACTGTTTCGAAGCACACATTTTTAGTACATTTTTAGGCGTACTGTTCCTTTAAGGTCAGACACTACAGGTGAATAGGATTTAAAAAAACAAGTAATATTTAATCATCATACTTCCCCAGTTGATTGATTGCATTAAGAATTTTTGTTAGAAGTTTTCTGAAATGTTGTGTTTAAATATGCTAATGCAGAGTTGTTTAATGAAGTGTGCTAATTTGCATACATTTTACCAGAAATATCTGAACTCTGGATGAAGTCAGGATAAAAATACTTATTTTTTTATTTTTTTTTTACATAATAGATTAAAATTGTTTTTCCACAGAGGAGATTTTGGGTCATCTACACTCACCGGCCACTTTATTAGGTACACCTGTTCAACTGCTTGTTAAGCATTGAATTTAGCATCAACAACATGAAAGCTTGGCTCCATCCTGCCTTGTAACAACTGTTCAGGCTGGTAGTGGTGGTGTAATGGTGTGGGGGATATTTTGTTGGCACACTTTGGGTGCATTAGTACCAATTGAGCATCATGTCAACACCACAGCCTACCTGAGCATTGTTGCTGACCATGTCCATCCCTTTATGATCACAGTGTACCCATCTTCTGATGGCTACTTCCAGCAGGATAACGCACCATGTCATAAAGCGTGAATCATCTCAGACTGGTTTCTCACTGTTTACTGTACTCAAATGGCCTCCACAGTCACCAGATCTCAATCCAATAGAGCACCTTTGGGATGTGGTGGAACAGGAGATTCGCATCATGGATGTGCAGCCGACAAATCTGCAGCAACTGCATGATGCTATCATGTCAATATGGACCAAAATCTCTGAGGAATATTTCCAGTACCTTCTTGAATCTATGCCATGAAGGATTAAGGCAGTTCTGAAGGCAAATTTGGGTCCAACCTGGTACTAGTAATGTGTACCTAATAAAGTGGCCGGTAAGTATTTTTTTATCATGCCAAAAATTCAGCAAACAGAAAAAGTACATTTTCACAATTTTTATGCACAATAAAATGTTGTAGCCATCAAACTACGGATAAACGTGTCTCAGTAAATATCTTCAAAATATTGATAATAAAATTGTAACATTTGCTAGATGTATGATATTTATGTGCATTTTGAGAAAATGACCTTTAAAATATTGATCTTAATTAAAGTCTACAGACACAAGGTTTTTAAAAGGGTGACTGACATTCTAAAGTGTATTTTGGATGTTTTCTTTACATCAGACTGAAAAAACTCTTAACAGGAAAGTTAAAATTCTCAAAAATGACAGGTGCAGTGTCTCACTTTAAACTCTCCCCTGTCCTGACCCTGTTATTTTGATGTAGCAGAATTATCTTTAACCTTTAGCATTGTGACACATTACCTATGCAAATTTAATGAAATCATCAGTGAATGGAGAAGGTCAAATACCCGCCTCACCCCTCAGATCTCTTACTCCATTTGCTCCAGGAAAACAGTCCTGCATTATTTATCGAATTAGACCCCAGAGAGGGAAAGTTTGCGAGTGTGTGTGAGATGTGCATGGTGAGACACTGAGACACCGCGCGTGTGCCACAGGTGAGGATGAGACACTGTCTGTGTGTCACAGGTGAGGATGAGAGGTTCGGTTGTGGGGAAAAAGTGACGTAAAGCAAAGGAGTGTTTTACACAGACAGATACAGTGCGGGCCTTGCTCTTTTTCACTCACACTCTGTCTTTTCACGCATTTAATGTACATTGATATACTTACTGTACTGATCATGACAGCTTTAGCTTTACCCTTTTCATAGTAATATGCAGACCAAATCTCAACGAGTTAGTTATTTTGGATTGCTTTGGACACAGTAGATGAAAATGTGAATGTATTTACATACTATACAACCCAGAAAATTACAATGAATATCAAATGATGTTCCTCACACACTGAGCAAGGCATTGAGCAGAAATGTTTGTGGTTTTGTTTCTTAATTCATGTACAATACAAAGGGTTAAAAAGACAATATTTCTATGAGTGCGGATATCTATTTCTTGAAATTTATTCATTAATTTTCCTTAGCTTAGTCCCTTTATTTATCAGGGGTCACCACAGCGGAATGAACCGCCAACTTATCCACAGTAGATGCCCTTTCAGCTGTAAACCAGTACTGGGAAACATCCATACACACTCACATTCACACACATACACTGTGGCCAATTTAGCTTATTCAATTCACCTATAGCGCATGTCTTTGGACTGTGGGGAAAACCGGAGCACCCGGAGGAAACCCACGCGAACACGGGGAGAACATGCAAACTCCACACAGAAATGCCAACTGACCCAGCCGGGACTCGAACCAGTGACCTTCTTGCTGTGAAGCAACAGTGCTAACCACTGAGCCACCGTGTCACCTATTTCTTGAAATAATCGTCTTGAAATTTAAAAGATCAACGCAGCAGGCTAAGAATGAATTAAGCAATGCAAGAGCGCAGTGCACACCTTACTATTGAATATCATTCTGCCAAAAGAGCAACAAGAAGAGGTCTTTATTTGAAAAAAAAAAAA
>CAIGQZ010001313.1:4563859-4587429 GCA_903798205.1 Danio tinwini | reverse complement strand
TATATATATATATATTGTTTAACAGACCAGTTTGTGTTTTGGTGCTGAAGCATATAAGCAGACATTGTTTTGAACTTTCTCCGTCTCACTTACTGCGAGATTTGGCAAGGGATTCTTAAGTAAACTGGCCTCAGACAGTTTAGTTTAGTCTGCGTCAAACCTGCAGGAAAATATCAAGCTTTGCTAAAAGGCTAAAATTTTCCCAACGATTAGTGTTAATAGTGGTAGCCTATTACAGATTTCAAATAAAAATCATAATATTTAAAAAGTAAATAAGCTGGACCACAACAGATCATAACGAATGCACAAATAATGTAGCCTAATTTACAGCACGCATCATGTTTTTAGTTGTGTCGTCTGTCATATACAGTAGGCCTATAGGTCTGTTATTTTTAAAGGAGATATATTATTTGAGTTTATCACCAGAACTATAGAAACTGTATTATGTATACGACAGTATCAGTATCGGATCTGTATCAGTCAATACTCAGAATTTTGTTATCGAGATCGGATTGGTTCCAAAAAATGGTATCGGTGCATCCCCATTTATTTATCCACAATATATTTATTTTAATAGTGTCTTACACGAGGTTTACAGAACCACTTAAGACAACCAGAGAGCAGCAATATATAGATGATATGACAAGTCTTAGTTTAGCAAACAGTGAGAAACATCTCCCACAGGTGGTTTTGTCAAGCCTTACCTGTGTGAAGCACACTCGGAATTGTAAAATGTTTTTAAGAAAGTGTATGGTGCATATGGAGAGGAAAACAGCATCTCCCCTATGCTTGTGTATGTTGTACCTGATCCGACTTCAGTGAACCAGGAGGAGCAGGAATTGAGGTTGATGGTCTGAAAGCGAACCACCTGCCCAGGCTCTAAGCCCTGACTGACCGCCACACAAACCAGAGGATACTCCTGCTCCGGGACCACCAGCATCTCAAACACACGCAGCGGACTGGGCAATGGGAAATCGAAGTGCTGCAAAGGAGAGGAAGATTAAAACACTTCATAACGCAATATGCCATAATCTGTATTTGAACCGTTTATGCTAATGTTTGTCCAACCTTTATAAGCATGAATCTCTGCATAGGTTCATACCACTGCAGCAAAACAATCCCAGACTGCAAAGCTCCGCAGAGATACTTGTGACCTGTATATGGGTTCCGCACTAACAGAAAGAGAGCAGAAGATCAAACTCAAAAGTGTGTGTGTGTGTGTGTGTGTGTGTGTGTGTGTGTGTGTGTGACCATGCATGTGTACTGGAGTGTTTGTTTAAAGCTTTACCAATGCAACACTTGTGGCATCCTTTGGTGTCTGGGATCTTGGTGGTAAGAGCAAATCTCCTGTGAAGCAGACACCAGTGTTTATGTTAATGAAAAATAATCAAATCTATGTAACACTCTGTTTTACAGTGTCCTTCTTAGAATATACCTCTGTACATATTGCTGTAATGATGGTAAATTATGCAGAAATGTATGCAACTAACTCTAAATCAAACCATAATACTACACATTGTACATTGATAATTAATACTTTTAAAATTAATATGTATATGTATAAATATACAACAACAAAAGTTAATTGCCATTACTGAAACAGAACTGTAAGACAGATTGCTTTAGAAGAGGAGTGTCAAACATACGGCTCACAGACCGAATTAGGCCCAGAAATGGGTTTAATCTGGCCAGCTAGATGATTCTGTAGAGTGTAAAAATGAGAAAGAAACTGCTTTTCCAATTGTGTCCACTAGATGGTGCGATTACAAATGGTTAATTTCATCCAAACCTGAAGCCTGAATAAGCATCAGTTTGACAGCCTTTCCAGAAAGACCACATCTATGCCCTGCCATATCACACTGAGGTGTTCTCATGAGGAAACGTAACTATGTCACATTTTGTCAGTTTAGTGGCTAATTCATACAAATTTAGTCATACGAAAATGTCTGATATAAAAAAGCGTGGCACCCAACCACACCCTTAAACCCAACCATCATTGGTGGATAAGCAAATCGTACTGAATTGTGCGAATGAGATTGTACGAATTCATATAAATCCAAAAAGTTACGAATTGCCATGATATTGTGTTGTCCTTAGGCTCCAGTTTTATGTTTTATGTGGATGGTATTAAAACAAAGAAAACAATCTGAAGTTGTTGTTTTTAAGTTATATATACCATGATTTTAGATGTCCGGCCAACTTGGCAATAGATTTTCCCCCATGTTCAATATTTATCTGTTTGATTGAATGTATACATGTATAATGTGCTCCATAATATAATCTTTAAATATAATATATATCTTTGAATGTATGAATGTATTTAACTTCATATATACTTAGGCCCAATCCTAATTTAATTTTTGTACCCCTACCCCTTCCCCATCTCCTTAGCCCTTGAAACAAAGTGTGAAATGGAAGGGCTTCAAAATTTACCCCTAAAAATGCGACAGCACTACAGCACCTGCACATCATATGTCATTGCGATCTCTTGCTTCATATGAGATAGACGATCGCGACTGCTGTAGTTATTCCAGTTGCATAAATTTTTTTGGTATCTTCAGGAAATCACTCAAGGTATATATTATGTTATCATAACGATCTAATGTAGCAATAAGCTCATAACTATACTGTGCATTTACACAGTGGCCATATTCATCTATGTAAACACACAAAAACAACATTATACCAGACTCTGTAAAAAAAGTCATTTCCAGCCACTAGACTTTTCTGAATGTTGTGGGACTGCTATACAGCAGTTATTATAGCGGATTATAGTGAAATTCAGCAGTTTTTATTTTAGCAGGGTTTTTTTAAAGCATGATGGTAAAACATGAATGTCATTATAATTGTAATAAAACATATGCTTGCTTGTTGTAAAAATTCGTAATAACGACAATAAAAACTAATTTGTGCATCTCCTTACTTCCATGTGCAGCCGTTGTAGCTAGTGTATTCTAGGAAATTTATTACCCCTTGGTTTGGAGTGTGGTCCTGAAAAATCTATGTTTCAAGGGCTATCTAGCCCTTCCCCCTTAGGCCTACGCCTTCACATAAACATGCAAAACGAGGGGATTGAGGTTTAAGGATTGAGATTAGGCCTTATTCATTTATACACAGTAATAAAAATGCCGTGGTCAATTTGTTTCACCAGAAATGTTTTTACATCTATTTATAAATAAAATAATAAATAATAATAAATGTAATAAAATATAATAAAATCTATAAATATAATAAAACAAAATATTTTTAAATCTAATTAAAAATTAAGCATGTTTTGATCCTCATTTGTAAGTGCAGTATTTGAAAATTTGCTTTCAAATAGAAGTTTCTTGAGGAAATCTTACAATACTTATAGCATTTATTACTATTATAATTCTACTAAAATCTACATAAACATGTTGTAAAAAGTGTGTTGTGTGTGTGTACCTGGGCAGTATCTTGTCAGGGAATCTGTGGGTGTGAAACTGAGTGGCCAGTCCAGGTTTCCTGAGCTGTTCAAACAGCCCAATCAGATTATGCGAATACAACTGAAACGTCTTCCCTTTAAACAAGAGATAACACACATCACACGCACAGCAAATGACCACACAAAAGACATCCTACACATTACACAACTCGTGACGTTTGTGCTGAAGAAAATGGGAAACAACAATCATTACACCCTGCACGAAGACAAGCTCAGCTGTGTAGTTACGCAAGTTGAACCCAAATCAGAATCAGAGTAAGAATGAGGCCAGAAAGGTGATGTGATATTAGCTGTGTGCGTGTGTGCCGTACAGGACAGAGGGTTGCCTTTTTACCTTCTGATTATGGTGATTTAGGCGTTAGAAGAGCCAGCAAAGCAGTAAAATCAACCATGAACACAGAGAGACAGACAGAAGAGGACCATGAAAGAACTGCAGAGAACCTCAGTAACAAAGACAGAAAGAAGAGCCTCTCCCATTATTCTCACTCACCTGATAATGACATCAGATTATTATTGATTATGTACAGCCATGTGCACCTTCGGGGAAACAGCTAAAAAAGATCAACGTCGTAGGTTAAGAGTGCTTTTTGGTGCGTTGATCTGTTTGGGGTGGAGGGTAAATGTGAAAAAAAAAGTTGTACCTGCTCCATGGTGGCTTCATGCAGCTCGTTTAGGTTAAGAGTGTAGATGCCATCTTCAGTGCCAAATATCAGATACTGGTCTGAAAAATAAAGTTGAATTTGCAATGTTGTTTTGACATCCATTTTTACACCATTCATAAATCTGTGGTCAGTATAATTTTCCTTTTTTTAAAAGAAATATAATTAATCAAAGATGCATTATATGGTGAAGTGACAGTCAGTGAATTTTGCAATAAATCACTAAAGCCCCAAAAGGGACATGTGCAAAACAAATTATAATAATAAAGACTTTGACTAACAACTAGACCTGTCACAATATCTATTTTTTTGTTGTACGATATATTGCACCAAATATATATTGCACTAAAAAATATTATTATTGTTATTTTAAGACCATTTTATGCCACTCATTATATAATGCCAGAATGACAATATAATATCATCACAATGCAAGTACAAATAACTAAAATATTATGTGTCTTAAGAATATTTAATTTTAGCCATTTTAACAATGTAATAATTAGTCAATGGAATCAGAATGTGAAAACGTATTTCCTAAACAAATAAATAATATTAAATGTTAACAAAAAAGTGCAAGGTAAAAAGTAACAGAGGATGCAATATCTGCTACCAGATCTATTTTCAGTTGTCAGACACCCACATGAAAATATACTGAAGTAATTTATAGTAAATACTAGATATAGTAAATACTACTGTTTTTTTAACCATACTGACACTGACACCTCCAGTAGAGATAGAGATGTGGCACAGCTAAAATGTTGCTAGAATTTATGTATGGGCGATGTATATTGCATCACCAAAAATAATTACGTTCATGTCCGTGTGTTGTGCAATAAGTCTGTAAATGGATTATTGTGACAGGCCTACGTACTACAGCGTGTGCATGGGATACATAGTATCGTGTGCGCATAACAAAGACATATGTATCGTGTACACACGACATAGACATGCATATCATGTGTGCATGACATATGTATTGCACATGCATGCAAAATGCAAAAAAAAGTCTTCTTTAGTCTTCTTTAGGGGCTCCGTAGAATCCCAATATTTATATATACGTACATAAAAAAACATTTTAGTCTTCAAATTCTTTTATTTTTTCTTATTCTCTCTGACTGTTATTCTCTCTCACTCAAAATTCTATACACTGCATTAGACTAGAGGGGAATTATTACATTATATTATTCTACACAAAATTACATCACCATCAATGTGCAACATCCACTTGGATGATGCGACGGCAGCCAAAGGATAATGGCCTGAGTGTGCTCACCACACACTAGAGCTATAGGTGGAGTGGAGAGACAGTGATAGAGTAGGGCTAGATGATTAATCGAAAAGTAATCGAAATCGGCATTAAGAATGTATAATCCATTTAATTTTTCCTGGTCAATTTTTTCAATTAATTTTCTTACAGTGTGCGGAATCACATGACCCTGTTCGGTTTATACTACTGGGTCGAGCGTACACATATGGTTCTGCGCAGCCTTCGCGTAGTCACATACCCCTCCCCTTTTATAAAAAAAAAAAGTGACTGTTGCTTTTAGGCAATGTGCGTTTTAATTTCAGTTGTTCAACGTAGATGTTTAATGAATAATTATAGATAGCTAATAGTGTTTGTTTACCTCATTTATTTTAAAATCAATTAATGCACCCTTTATTCTAAAATCTCTTACTGGTACTATGTGAACATATTTACTGTACAAAACTTGTCAGTGAACTATAAGGGCAAAAAATAAAACATTAAAATAATCAATCCTTAATCGTAACCGAGTTAAAATGTTCAATTAATCGAGATTTTGATTTTAGGCCAAATACCTCAGCCCTATTATAGAGCCAATTCGGTGGATAGAGATGATTGGGAGGCCATGATGGGTAAGGGCCAATGGGGGGAATTTGGCTAGGATACCGGGGTTACACCCCTACTCTTTACAAGAAGTACCATGAGAATTCACTCTGGAACGACCAGAGAGAGTCAGGACCTTGGTTTAACGTCTCATCCGAAAGACGGATACTACACAAAACAATATTGAGATGCCTTAATTCATTTAAAATGACAGATTTTTGTTCCAAATGTAAAATTTTTAGTTTGATTTATTTTAAATTTTTTAGTTCGACAGTAGTTAAACAAAAAGTGAATTTGGAGAGAGAAAGACAGACAGAGAGAGAGAGAGAGAGAGAAATAGAAAGGGAACAATTCTTAACATCAGCACACTGCCCATGTCACCAATTGGTATAAGTGTTTAATTTCTACATTTGTTAACTAAATCAATACATTACCTTTGGTATCTGGGTGAATCCATGATGTGGCACAGTTAATTTTCAGAGGACAACCATCAAAAACTTTTGAGAAACAAGCTCCCATCTGCAGATGCATACACGTGTATACATGTCAGCTTATGACAGTACAAAACAGAAAGAAAACTGCACAAATGCTGACAGTTGAGATATTATCATGTAGTAAGTGATGTAAGTGATGACGATGTTACTCACCAAGACTTTAGGAGTGGGCGGCAGGCCATTAATAGCAGGTTTCTAAAAAAAAAGGAAAGAAAAATGAGTGGAGGAGCCACATTCTGTCTGCGTCATACTCATCTCAGCATCCCCCCCCCCCAACACATACACACACACACTTGTACACTTACACTTACAGGGAAATCTTTTCTCTCTTTCCTCTGCGGCCGACCAGGAGGCGACTTTGAAACGTCTCCATTTACACTTCCGTCTGAATCTTCCTCTAAAGAGAGTGAGAGAAGAAACATTCAACCAGTTATTAGGACTTTCTGGGATTGGTCATTGAGACTTGTCATATTCAACCATTAGATATTTAGTTCTATTGGTCTATAAATAATTCAGAAAGGAAACGGTCCTTCACACAATCCCAGAAAAAAAGGGGAATTAAACACAGAAATAACCCAGAAATAAACACTCTCACTCGGGTAGTACCTTTTTAAAAGGAACACTTCCTTGTACATTTTTACAAACGAAAATGTACGGATATTGACCTTTTAGATACCAGTGTGTATCTTTAAAAATGTATCGCCCCAGCGACAGTTTTGTACTTTCATTTCTGAGAGTGTATTGTGGTACATCAGGGCTGTCAAACTCAGTTTCTGGAGGACCACAGCCCTGCACAGTTTAGTTCCAACTTTACTCCAACACACTTACCTGGAGGTTTAAAACAAGCCTGAAGGACTCAATTAGATTGATCAGGTGTGTTTAATGTGTTTAAAAGCTAAACTGTGCAGAGCTGCAGCACTCCAAGAACGGAGTTTGACACCTGTGTGGTCCATAGTTCGAGGTCTATTAATAACATCTTGTTATTCTCACACACATTGACTAAATCAGTATTTCATGTCAGTTTATTTGGAAATTGACCACACAAACCAACATGATCATCTTAATAACATTGTTAATATTTTGTGAAATAATGACCAACAAAACAGTACACTTATTTTAAAGTCTAGGGTCAGAATTTGTTTAGTTTTTGTCTGTAAACAATGAAATTAAAATTTTATGTCAGCATGGATTAAGCTGCATTATATTGATCTAAAGTAAAGATGTAAACATATTGGAGACATTTTTAACATTATAAATGATGAAATGATTTTTTTGATGACCCACTTACGTTATTTTTTAAAAGTGACTCATAATCTGGTGTCTGCATTTACACTACACACGGCTCGCACTTGTGTGCTCTCTCTCTCTCTCTCTCTCTCTCTCTCTCTCATTAACATGCTTAAATGTATTAACGTGCTACATGACAATATAAAAGCTTTTTTTGTCCTTGTATATGAGAATTAAGGTTTGGGACTCAAAATAAAAACAGAGTTTATGCCATTCGCTATCTTTTCCAATCTACCTGCTTACACTGCAGACACGAGGACATCGGATACATTTCTACATATGAACGAGGCCTGAATCTTATTTGAGTGAATAGAAATCCATGTGATTTTTTTCTTGCTTACACATACATAGGCCATATTCAATCTGTGCAACATGGGAGAAAACAATTGTAATTGGGTCACTTTAACCATGCAGTGTAAACGTAGCCTTAGGGGCCAATCACACAGAACGCTTTTTTACGTTCCAAAAAACGTGAGGCGCACCACACTGCCTTTTTGTTGACAAGAAAAAAAGAAGCGCGGTGTTGGTTTCTTATGTCACTAGGCAATGACTGAATCAGCTGCGTATTGTGCTTGAGCGCTGCTGTCGATGTTGTTATAATTGTAATATTTAATAATATTGTGATATTTAAGATTTGTAAGGTCATACAGCTCTAGAAAACTTGAAACAGTGACCACTAGTCTCTCCTCCATCTTTAAAAGTCTGATGGTAGAAATCAATTTTCTTTTTCTTCTCAGAGTTGACTTTTTTCAACTGCAAACACACAGCACGCAACGACAAAAACTCAAGGCACAGCAGATGGTTAAAGAGACCATTTAAAAGATGCGCCTCTCAACACAAAAAGCGTGTTCGATGTGATCTGCCCCTTAGAGATGCACAGACACTTAATTTGTTTTCAGTGAATCTGTTATGATAACAGATTATTCAGAATATCTGCCATTTTATAAATTTTTTTAGACAACAGTAACACAATTTTCAGACAAATGCAAACACCTACATGTGAGTTGTATACAAAGTCATGAAGTTATGCATATAAACAAGATCTGAAGAATGTATCTTACCTTGGTCTGTGATGTGTGAGAGCAATCCAGGGCTACTGACGCTCACAGACAGATAGTCTGAATGTGTGTGCTCCGCGTTACTCCCTCTCTCAGGTGTGCTTTGTCTGCGGGCCACCGGCACCGGCCCATTATCAGATCCCGGAAACCTCCGCACAGTCTGACAGCCATCAGCCAAACCGAATTCATCAGACACACTGCTCGACCGAGCCTGAGAAGGCTGAGGGGAACCAGAATATCAAATACAAGCCAAGACATATAAATACAGCCATATGTGAATATAGACATTCTCAAAGTTACCTTAGGAGGAAGAGGTGGCGGAACTCCCTTTGCAAGTGTTGAACTGAGAAGATGGAGGAAAAGAAAACAATGATTTAGTTGCTCTTTGTTTGTGATTAATGAATAGAAATTTCTGCACGGACTACTTTTATTTCTATCACCACAATTACAGCATTTTTTAATTTATTATCATCTAAAAAGTGTTGTGGTAAATTTTCTGTGTAATTAAATCAAACAAGCACAACGTGCAAAACACAAACATACAGATTACTGTTGAACAAGAGAGATCCATGAGTATTTGTATAGCAGCAATATCGAGACTTTTTTTTTTGTACTTTTTATATAAAGTACAGTTCAGCACAGGTTTGCTCGCTTCGGTTATCTCAGTTTGCATTTGCACTGCAGTTTGGTGCACTTAAAAATGGGCAGGATTATTGCTATAGTTGCACCACCTCTACTGCTGTGACATCATTGCAAACATGACACAAACCAACCCACAAATGTAATGGATGCTACAAATGTAATGGAGTTCTTGAGCAGTGGCTGCTGCGGAGTACATTTACATTACATGTGCATTTAGTCATTTAGAAGGTGCTTTTGTCTAAAGTGACTTACAACTGAGGAGGCATTCAGTAATTCAACAAGAAGAGGCAATACACACAAGAAGTGTTAATTATAAAAAGGAACTGTCAGTGCTTAGAGAATTAGGTGGTAGAATAAGTTTTTTTGTTTTTTTTATTTTATAGAGAGAGAAGAGTGTTTCTACAGGTGGTTTGTCAAGCCCAGTTACCTGTGTGAAGCACACTTCATAAATGCATAGTGTATAATTTTTTGAAAGAATGTGTCTGGTGTTGAATAGCGTCAGAGAGATGAAAGAATGTGTTTTCTACAGGTGGTTTGTCAAGCCCACTCACCAGTGTAAGGCACACTCAGACTTTTTAAATATAGCAAGTCTGGTGTCTCTTGTCACAAATCCAATGACGCTTAGGGCTTGCAAAATCTGGTAGCACAAAGTCCAGAGGCTATTGTTTTTTCAGTCAGGCCATCAAAATCTATCTAGATAGTCCCTGTCGGGCTTCGGGCTACCAGATTTGGCGAGCCCTGACGCTGATAGTGATGCTGGTTGTGACAATTCTCTCGGACCAGCATTGTGTATATGTCATGTTCTGGAAATAGTACAGCTTGTTTGGAGCCTTACCCGAGGTGGTACTAAAAAAGTACCAGGTACTACTGTATGTATAAAATGCAGTCAAAAAGCCCCCAGAAGTGAGCCATAATGAACCGAACCACTACGCAATGGAAAAGTGGCTTCATTTATACAGTATGTATAATATATATAATACTTTGTTTGCTTGCTTTTTGTATTTAGGATTACTGTTAAACTTTAGGGATTTGTGGGAGCAGTGAAACAAACCCATGCTCAATCTTTGTAAACATTTCATTTTATTTTTGAATTAAATGATAAAATATGATGACACACTAATAAAAATATTTTTTTCCTAATGAAATTGACATGGGGCAACTAATTGTACTTAGTAATAATAAATAACGGACTTCTTTTACAAAAAGCACAGTATTTTAACTTCGGTACAAGTTTAAAAAGAGTGCGACACTTACAGATCAACATCCTCAAAAGCATCTTCTAATGGAGCCAAATGTCCTCTTCAAACAAGAGAAACACAAAAAGAGACATTGAGCTACTCATTCATATTTTTGCTGTTTTTGCTTTAGTTAAAGACACTGAACCCCAGTTAGCTCCAGGAATAAACCCATCTGTAGCTTTTGTGTAGTTTAATCAGGGTTCAAAATTAACCTTTTTTTCCCCACAGATGACAATGCAGACAAATATTCAGCCATACAGATAATGCAACATACAAACACAAAATACTTTAGCTTTTCCCAATTATACTGTGATGAGTTAAACCGTGCACTTATTTTCTTTACTCCCATTTAGTTCTCAGCAAATGTTAATTTTAAACCCTGCATGAAAGTTTCTTTGGATCTGTTAAGCGACAGCTACACAAACCAGTTTTTTTACCGTATAAACAACTCCTCCTCAACGCTCTTCAGCAGACTCCTTCAGTGGAGGAGTGCACAAAAAAAGAGAGGAAAGGAAAACAGGAGAAAAAAAAAACAAACAAACAAAGAGAACAGTCAAAGTAGAGGGAATGCAGGCAGAGCTCACGTGAGATTCTGCAGAGAGAAGGAAGTGTGCAGAATTGTGGGAAAGAATCAGAAAGATGATGCAGACGGTTCAGGGAAGTGACTGCTGGAGGTGTTTTCATGCAGACGACAGTGCCAGGAAACCAACTGGTTTAAAAAGAAATGATAAATATTTCTAATGGGTACCTGGAGGTGATGGGACCATCTGTAAACGGGCTCCAGGGGGACGAGAAATCATTGTCTTTAGTCACATCCTGTAAGGAAAAAAAAAACAAAAATTAATTTAAATAATGCAATTCAGGTCTCATTGTAAATTAGATTTCTGCAAATAATTAATTTACTTGTGCAGATTTTTCTATCTTGCCCATCTGTCAGCAAGACATTTAGACAATTAATATACAATGCAATTTAGTACAATGAAATTCATATTTTTGACATTTAATAGGTTCTGTTCTGATTAAATAAGTCATTTTATTTCTACATCATTATAACAATTAAATAGGCTTTTTCACATCACACTGAATGATGAAGCATCATTTTATTTTTACAAAAGTTATATTAAACCTTAAACCAGGCACTTTACTTTTTTGTGTGTGTATAAATGAATGTGGACATGAGTACACACAATCTACTAATAAAAGTTATGTACAGTTGAAGGCAAATTAATTATTAAAATTATTAGCCCTTTCAAATATGTCATAATGTCATTCACACAAATAAGTGATGTTAAACAGAGCAAGGTTTTTTTTTTTTACAAGTCGCACCTGTCCTCAGGTCTTTACATTGGCTCCCAGTTACATTCAGAATAGATTTTAAAGTATTACTTCTCGTCTATAAATCATTAAATGACCTAGGACCTCAATACATTGCAGATATGCTCACTGAATACAAACCTAACAGATCACTCAGATCTTTAGGATCATATAAACTAGAAATTCTAAGGGTTCAGTCAAAGCAGAGTGAATTGGCTTTCAGCTACTACGCCCCCTGTTGCTGGAATTAGCTTCCAGAAATAATCAGATGTGCTCCAACATTAGCCTCATTCAAATCAAGACTGAAAACACATCTGTTTAGCTGTGCCTTTACTGAATGAGCGCTTTGCTACGTCCAACAGATTGCACTATTATGTCTTTCTTTTCTTTTTCATTCTTTTATAACCTGTTTTAACACATTTTAATCTGTTTTTAATCACTGTTATTATTTGTTATTGACACTGTGTATGATATGTGCTACATATTTAAACTTGCCTAGCCTTGCCTTAACTTTGACTGGAATATATACAGTATACATTTTTTTTTTTAAAAGTTCAAGTCAATATAATTTTTTTCTGATTGGCCTCAGAACAAACCATTGTTGTTCAAAATAATGGACTTGCTTAAATTAACCTAACTTGCCTAGTTAACCTAATAATCTAGTTAAACCTTTAAATTGCACTTTAAGCTGATTACTAGTATCTTTAAAAAAATTATATACTGGCATCAGGTCAAAGACAAAAGAATGTAGTTACTAAAACTATTATCTTTTAGCCCATTAAACAGCACTAGGTAAATATTTGAAAAAAGGTGCTAATAGTTTGCCTTCAATTGTATTTTTTCATAAATCTTGATAACATTAAATATAATATTACCAATATTAAGTGTTTGCAGCCACTTTTATGCAATATAATGATTAATATAAAAATAAATCCTAGCTACATACAAGTATTAATTGATTACTGACACAAACCTTCCAACCACAGTGTATATTTATTAGTATAATGTAGATTATCTTGACTATGTGATGTTTTTCTCACCATCTCAGCACTTGCTTCAGTCTCTTTCCGTAAAGGGGGCTCAAACTGAAGCTTATCAACTGAAAAAAAGAAAGAAAATAATATTACAGCACTTACAGTATTAGTGCATAAACCTTGAATGCCATTGTTGATACGTGATGGTGAAATGTTATCTAGCCAGTCATCTTTTACATTCTCACCTTTTACATATTTTACATGTTTACTGTCTTGAGTCGAGTTGCGTCTTAAACAGTCCCAAATGTGGTATCATGTCTCCACCACAGGGGGGCTCAAGGCTATGCTTTTTATTTCAAATAACAAACAGCTAAAACTGAGCAAGACCAAGAAAAGCTAGTAACACTTTAGTGTAGGTCACAATTAATGCTATTAACTACTACCTTATAACCTGCTTATTATTCAGATAAAAAATGTTCATTAGTAGTTATGAAGTATTATCTTATTCTAAATCCCTAATCCTACCCTAAACCTAAACTAAACTTCTACCTTACTATTAATAAACAGCTAATTAGTAGTTTATTAAGCTAGTGGTATTAGTTAATGGTTTGTTAATACCGTGAATAGTGACCTAAACTAAAGTGTTACAGAAAAGTCTTCTATGAATGTGGCCTGTGGCGTGTGGCAGTGCATCACGCTCTCAGATAAAGGTCAAACACCTTTTGACGTAATGTTCTAAACAATATAAGTTTAATATAAAGCTAATTATAATAGCCTTAGGTCATAACCCACATCCTAACCAATAAGAATAAAAAAAAGGTCTGATACTAACATTAACAAATTATCAGCAATACTTGTAGAGCATTTATTAATCATAGTTCAACATTTACTAATGTATTATTAGCATCCAAATTCATGCTTGTTAACCTTAAAGCACTATGAGTTAATATGAACTAACAATGAATGACTGTATTTTTTATTTAATTGTTTAATTTAACTGTTTGATCATGTTATTAAATGCTTTAACTCACAATAACTAATACAATCTTATTGTAAATTGTTAGCAAAGATCTCTAAATGGAACCATACTAATTAAAGGAACATACACCCTCAAATCACATATTCTCATGTGAAAAGCACTAATAATTTACTACAAACCTAAACCAAAGTCTGCCTCAACTAAAATCCTACTTCCTTTTGATAGTAAGAAAAAAAAGCATGCCACATACTTGTAAACATCAATGATTGGAAAATTGCAATGATTATGACAGGCTAGCAGGCTAACTAGTCATGCTAAGCTATGATAGCTTTCTAAATGCCATAGATATATACACTAGATCACATACAAACACTGAGCATGCGTCAATAGAGCCGCCACATTTGTACAGTGCTGTGCTCCCAGGACAAAAGTCATTCAACCGCACTTATGCAGAGTTCAGACTGCATGATTTTTAAAGTAGTCGTGTCATGGATGTTTTCACACTGCATGACTATCTGGGGTAGAGTTCCATCGCTATTGTGTTTACACTGCAAGATGGATCGACGACAGGAGAGATCATACTGCATGACTTTAAAATAGGAAGAATCACAGACAACTTTGTCCAAACAATGTTTCACAACCAAACACACGCGAGAAGTGACATGGAAACAACGTGAGGTCACGTGATATATCTATTGTTATTTACTACATAAAAGGAAAAAAGCCTTTAGTGGGGTAGAAAAATATACTTATTTTGCTCACCTGGCTTTGTAGGGAACTAGCAATTTCTCTCAAAGTTTTTTATTTTTGCGATCCGGTTGTGTTATTTCTCAGATGACATGTCAAACAGACACTGGTGCTGCTGTTAAATTCCCACTCGTTTTTCATCCATTACTTAGGTCCAAATAAACTGAAAATAAGCCCTTTTAACTTCTCCCCCAACCTCCCGCTGGCCTGCAGATACCCACACTAGCGGATGCTACTCTCTCATTGGCTGTAGGTAATCGCTGATGTTATTTTCAATCAGAACACATTTCACACGGCATGATTTGAATCACAGACAGCTCCAGATATTTAGCATGCCAAATATCTCATGGGTGTCGCGATTCATCTGCGATTCTCTCAGATCATGTCATTGATAGTTCATACTGTGTGATTATTACTCAGGTGAACGAGCGCCGATTTACCTGTGATTTCAGGTATTTGTCTGCGATTTCTCAAAACCTGTCGCCGAGTCAAAATCAGGGCTAAAATCTTGCAGTCCGAACTCGGCATTACTTAAGACTAAATCTGATCTGATGCTGGACTTTAGCGCTGCGTACGGGTGCAGTAATAAGCAAACAAAGAAAACACAAAGGCAGAACATTTGATTGGTAAGATTTAGTTTTTTACATTTTTGTATGTTATGAACTTTTGTGCTAAACAAGTTACGTTATTGATGATAATACAGTCACTCACTGCACTAAACATAAGGCAAATAGCAGTAACTCGCACTAAATACTAGGCTTATGCTAGTTTGGTTGAATAAAATCTTCAAACAATGTAAATGAAATATGACAACAAGATGTTGCGGTGCCGGAAACTTGTATTATTGTCAGCTAAGAGAACGAATCGTTCATAACGGAGATTCATTCATAAACAAATCACTTGCTCTGTTAGAATGAGAAGTGAAAGCAAGAGAGAGGGTGTGTTACAGCACACGGATTAGATCATATTTAACAAAAAGGGAGGATAATACATTTCCATGCACACAAACACACGCTCTTTGTCAGGAATGCCTGTGCGATCTCTTATCCATGGATGTAGGAAAGTGATGTAAAATTATAATTTTCGTCAGTTAAAAAAATATTTGCACACTGAACACAGGGAAAACTCCCCATTATAGATATATTATATATGTGTTATATATATGTGTATTATATATATCTCTGGATGGCCAATCTTTCACTGCACCTTGGTCCAACATTCATTTCAAAGGAGCGCTACCCTGTACTAAAATGGCAGCTCTACTGACGCATTCCTTTTATAGACAACAATACCGTAGGTGACATCTAATGTATATATCTATATCTAACTGCAAGCCAAATTAAAGACTGACGATGTATAATGAGTTGTTACAATATAATACAAATATAATACAACTTGAAAGTCATTCATTTCTGTCAGTGAACTGAATTGTTTTGTGGTCTAAAGAAGTTTAAGGCACTCATAATGATCAAGATTGACGTACAGTTGATCTGTGACTGGGTTCTTTCAGCACGAGCGTTTCGGCTGTGAGTGGAGCGGATGGTGTGACGCTCTGCAAGTGGCTGTCAACCAGAGAAAGAATTATTTATACATTAAACTGCACACAAATGCTCATAGCTTTTGCACACTAAGATGAGCATTTACAGTAATGCTGATTAAGGAGTGATTGTCATCTTTCATGCACAAGGAAGTCGTGTGATTTACCTCAAAGTCATCTTCATCTCCCTGACTGAAGTGTGACTGGTGATTATCTGGATTGTTCATCTTATCGAGTAGCTCTAAAGCTAACCGTCGAGTCAAACCTGTCTGGCCCACAAATAAGTGCTGCATGCGAAACACAGAGACATTATATTCAGCATTATTTCCATTTTAAATATGTTCTGTTTATTTAAACAGCTTATTCAAGAAAGAATTCGGTAAAAACATAACAGCAGAACTGCTTTAAACAAAGATAATTTTAAGAATCATTTACACCCCCATGTAAACCCCCTGAATTATTAGCCCCCCTGTTTATTTTTTCCCAATTTATATTTAACGGAGAGAAGATTTTATTAACACATTTCTAAACATAATTGTTTTATTAACTTATTTCTAATAACTGATTAGTTTATTTCTGCCATGATGACAGTAAATAATATTTTACCTGATATTTTCAAGATGCTTCTATACAGCTTAAAGTGACATTTAAAGGTTTAACTAGGTTAAGTTACCTAGGCTAGACAGGCTAGGCAGGATAAGGTAATTAGGCAAGTTATTGTATAACGACTGTTTGTTCTGTAGACTAATCGAAAAAAAATATAGCTAAAGGGGCTAATAATTTTGACCTTAAAATGTTTTTTAACATTTTTTTAAAACTGCTTTCATTCTAGCCTAAATAAAACAAATAAAACTTTCTCCAGAAGAAAAAATATTATCAGACATACTGTGAAAATGTCCTTGGACATTGGATAAAAATATTAGGGTATTGTTATTACTGCTCCAAAATAAGTTCTTTTTAAATGTATTTTTTCCCCATTGAACACAATATATTATATTTTAGGAAACATTTACAATATTTTGTAACAGTAAACATGTCAAGCTAAATAAATAAAATAAATCATTGGCTTCTGCTATCTTCATTAGTTTAAAAGTACAGTTTTTTGTACAAAAAAATAAAACATATAAAAAAATAACTAAATACCATATACTTTAGGAATGGTTTTACAGAATTTTTTTGCAGTTTTAAAACCTTGACTTTTTAAACAGCTGTAAACCTTATTACTAATTCAACAGTACTTAAAAATCAAACAAATGCAGATATTATGAGAGTAAGAAACTTCATTCAAAACGCAGTCAAATATTCTGTATTTTTAAACACCAACAAAATCCCACCCCCAAAAAAGTTTAAATAATCCTGATCCATTTAAAATAATCCTGATGTTTTTTGTTTTGTTTCCATTTAAAGGTGTTTTTGGTTTTAATAATCCAAAACATGTATAATTATTAGAATGCATAATACAACTTTATTCATTTGCTTCCAAAAATTCAGCCCCATGATTTTTTTTTGTCCCAAAAAATAATATGTGTGTTTATTTTTTTGGTATTAATATATTAGCCGATTCTAACGCCCCAGTATAGGGAAGGGGACTCTATACTGCTCAGTGAGCATCGTCTTTCGGATGAGAGGGTAAACTGACTCTCTGTGGATGTTAAAAATTCCTTTGAAAAAAAGAGTAGGGGTTTAACTCCAGCATCCTGGCCAAATTTGCCCACTGGCCTCTGTCCATCATGGCCTCCTAACCATCTCCATATCATAATTGGCTTAATCAATTCCACAGATCAACTGGTGTGTGGTGTGCAGTCTGGCGTAATATGGCTGCCACCGCGTCAACCAGGTGGATGCTGGTGGATGAGGAGATTCCCCCCAAAAATGTGTAAAGCGCTTTGAGTGTCCAAAAAAAATAAAAAGTTATATAAATGTAAGGAATTATTATAATATGAATGAATTATACATTTGTTTATGTAAACAAGCGATGGACAACAGAGGACTATTATTATAATTATTTTATTAATACATCAAGATGTACTTTAAAATGCTAATGAAGTGACTTTCAGAGCAGACATATTCATCCAAAATTTGACAAACTCCATGATTTTCCACGTTTTATAGCAAATTCCAATTTTATGAATGAATTCAGTGATTTAAACTACATTACCCACATTGTGGATGAAAATCACAGGACTCTAATTTAACACCATGACTTTAAATTTAAGACTGATCTGATTTAAGACCTTAAACTGTGGAAGGGCCAAATGATTTTTTTAAGACCCAAGATAAACCTCTCAGTGAACAATCATGTGAAAGTCATTTTTATATTTCATCCACACAACTTCTACTAAACAAGCAAGAGAGAGATGCAGAGAAAACCTTTACCGAAAGCAGCTTCTCAGCTGTTGGTCTCTTCTTCGGGCTTTTTGTGAGAGAAATTTTGACAAAATTATGAAAGGCTGTAGACCTGCAGGAAAACAAGACGGTTGAGATAAACAATAAAAAGAGGGAATAAAAATATTTCAGAAAAAATCTCTTATTATAGCTTAAACATCTTGTATATTACAGCTCAAATATACAAAGACAAATAAAACAAGTCAGAAAGACTCACCACTTGGTCTTGTCCTTTAACTTAGGTGGCTGGAAGTTGCTTTTAGACATGAGAAATAAAGCCCTGCACATGCAAACAAAAGAATAGATAGAAGGATAGAAAATAAAGATACAAATCTCCATAGTAATTATGTGAGGATGTGGCAGTAGTCTAATTGGTAATTAGCTTGACTCCAAATATGTTGTACACAATTAAGCTACTGAGGGCCTTGGTTAAAAATGTGTGCTCACTGTGTTAGTGTGTGTTGGTGAGTGTGTACCTCATAGGATGGAGGTCAAACATGGGCGGCTGTAGTTCTGCCAGTTCAATGGATGTGATCCCAACAGCCCAGATATCACACAGATGATTATAGCCTCCATTCTTCTCCACTGCAGCAACTTCAGGAGCCATCCTACACATAAACACACACACAAGCTTAAAATACACATATACAACGTCTTTGAAGGCGGTACAGTGGCTCAATGGTTAGCACTACTGTCTCACAGCAAGAAGGTTGCTGGTTTGAGTCCCGGCTGGGCCAGTTGGCATTTCTGTGTAGAGTTTGCATGTTTTCTCCATGTTCACATGGGTTCCACCGGGTGCTCCAGTTTCCCCCACAGTCCAAAGGCATGCACTATAAGTGAATTACTTATGCCCTCTACCCCTTCCGGGGTATGGGCCACCAAAGGTCGATATCCAGAGGTATCTGTCCTGAGCCATTCTTTCTACTTGTCTTCAGGTGTAACCCATCCATGTGATGTCTTCCTCTAGGTCACATCACCAGGTGTTTCTTGGACGGCCTCTCTTCCGCTTTCCTTGGGGATTCCATCTGAGAGCCTGTCTAGTGATGCTAGATGGTGGTTTCCAACCCCATCTTCTCTTTTAGATTTCTACTTCTATTAGTTGTTGACAGGTCCTTCCCCACAGGTCAGTGTTACTGATTTTGTCAGGCCAGCGAATGTGTAGAATCTTTCTGAGACAGGTGTTGATGAATGCCTAGATTCTTCAGGTGGTAGTTTCGGTTATCCTCCAGGTTTCGACCCCGTACGACAATACTGACTTTATAATGGAGTTGAACAGACGGGTCTTGGTGGTCAAAGTAGATGGGCCAGATGTTCTTGAGCTGGGTGAAAGTGGTTATTGCTTTGCTGATTCTTGCCTTAAAGGGCACCTATGGTGAAAAATCTACTTTTTAAGCTGTTTGGACAGACATATGTGTAGGTATAGTGTATAGACTGTCATATTGGGGTAATATAAACACACTCTGTCCTTTTTTTTCAATTTAACAACATAAAAACGGTGGACCAATTGGAGCTGTTTTGAGATCGACCGCAACTTGACGTAGGAGTGTGGTCCCCGCGCCCACCAATATTGATTGGCAGGTGGCCATTACCATCTCCTCAGTATGTTGTTTCACGTCCGCCATTTTCAGCGTGTGAGTCAAAGCGACGTCACCAAAGAAACACTCTGCTGATGTAAGGCTCATTGGGCTCAACATTCACCACGTTATCGCTCTCCTCGCCGCCAGTGTTTGTGAGTTTTGGTGGGTTTGCATACATGTGTACTTTTCATTGTGTCTTCCTTAAACTTCAGCGGTTTGCATTTCCCGCGGTCACAGAAGCTCCCTGTCATCTTAACTAGGTGTAGCTGGAAAGTGCGAGCGCGTTGCCTCACGTGCGCGTCCCTCCATTGGAAATAACGAACTAACGACGCGCAGCGCCATGCATTTCGCGTTGTCGCGGGTGAAAGTGATGACCGTGGGGTTTGCTCACTATTCTGCCGCCTAGGTCGCGTCTATGGACGCGCTGGCCCTGCTCAGGACACTGTTCATATTTCTGCCGTGCCACAGAGCGTAATCTGAATAGTTTCATTTTAAATAACATGTGAATGTGCGCGTCTGGTGTGCCGCGTCGTGGCTCTGAGCGACGCATTTGGTGTATGACGCCCTTTGATTATAGCCTCAAGCAGGTCCTACACCAGAAGCGCCGCTCGGCGACACTCAGCGTCGCGCCACGCAGCGGCATGCTTTTCTGAATTCTAAACATAAGTTTCTATCGGGTGACACACCGGCGCTGCAAGTGTGCGATACTTTCAACTGTCATGTGCGCGCCATGTCGCGGTGCATCCGGAGTGTGATGCCCTTCAGTCACAGTTAATTCAGTTTGCTTTATTAGTCTCGGTGCAGGCTACAAGTTCGGAGCTTTAAACTAGCACACAGCTGGCTGTAAAACTACACAAAGACACATGATTCTGTACTCTCTGCTTGGTCTGTTTCTGAGTCGTACATATACAGCTGAATGCTGGTCCTCTCATGTTGCTTCTCTCTGTCTGCCTGTCTATTGCAATACACACAGCGGGGGAGCTCTTGGCTCCGCCCCCTTGTTAAGTTGGGCGGGAAGTCGAAACTAGTTTTCATGTGAAGCAACACGCCCCTAAAACAACGAACTGTGTACACGCCCCCAAAATGACACTTTTTAACACATCATAATAAAAAAATCTGAATTGTGTTTTGAATATTAATATTAAGATATTAATATTACCTCTTAAAAAAGGGTTAAAATAGGTGCCCTTTAACCTCTGTATCTGTTCCACCCTGCTGGTCGATGATAAGTGAATTGGGTAAACAAAATTGCCCGTAGTGTATGAGTGTGTGTGTGAATGTGAGCGTGTATGGGTGTTTCCCAGTATTGGGTTGCAGCTGGAGGGGCATCTCCTGTATCTAACTTATCAAAAGCAGTGTACACCCAAAAATAACACACATGGTTTTTCTTTTTACACAGAGAACATCCTAATTTGTGGCTGATTCTGATTTCTCATGTTTGTTTAATGAGTTTCATAAATTTCCAGTTGTTTGTGATTACCTGAAAAGGATTTGACACTCAGAAGCTTTGAATTCACAAAAAAAACAACTTTATTATTCGCAACAGGAAGAAGTTCATAAACTGGTTGAGATAATAAAAATCCTATAAACAAAAATCTTTGACTTTGATATTTGATAACTGTCATAATTTATATTTTTCCAGTGTTTTGTGTGAATAAACGAATGACTGAAGATAGTGTTTATAACATTAGGGTGAAGCAGCTGGTTTGCACACATGCTCAGTTATCAGAGATCATCATGAACACAAATAGACTGGCTCTGCCCTTGCTCTCTGTTTTTCCATTAACAAAAGACAACAGAAGTCCAACTGAGTCATAATGTTATAAAACTGTGCTGTTTATTAAAACTTGTAATGCTGCATTCTTGTCCCTTGGGCTGAACTTGATGTGCACTTTGCAAGCCTGTCCTTGTCCAGTTGACTGTGTTGGCACAACAGTAGGTTTCAGCTGCCTATCCCAGATTCACAGTAATCCAGAGGGAGCCATTCACTTCTAAATGAGGCATTTACTTCACGCTTCTGGTAGACTTTAAGTCATTTCATGGTCTGAAGCGCATCTATATGTGCTCTGCAGTTCTCATGCTAGATTTCATTTACTTCTGGATTATGAGACTCTACCCCAATGCTTCTTCTGCGTTGCTAAAAACACAGGAATTTTCAATGCTATCATGCTGGTTCCTTTTTACCTTTAATATCCTGTGGGAAGGGTTGCTTCACACTATATTTTTGGTTCATCCTCAGGTCTATTTGTTTGGAAAATGTAAACGCTGTTTTCTAAACTTGAACAGAAAACCTGAAAATGTGGTTTGGGTTCTATTTTGTTTCTGAAACGGGCCACTATTAATCATGTATGACTTGGTCAAACAGTGTATTTGTGCGTTTACTGACTCACTATCATGAAGAGTGTAACTAACACGCTGCAAATGGTGAGAATTTAATTTCTGCTTGCCTTTAGCAGAAACCAACTCTTTTCTAATTGTTTCTGATTCTTTTAATACAAGGGTGCATGTGCACAAAACAGAGTCACACACTCACACTGAAACAATCAAGTGCCCAGAAAAATGTTGCAACTGTTGCCCATGAAGTCTGAAGTAATATTTAATTTTTTAGCTCAACTTCAGTTGAAACAAATAGGGATGCACTGATATGGAAATTGTGGCTCAGGTAGGATGTGGCTTTGACACGATGCTCGAATGGTACAAATGGACCCAAAAAGTGTCAAGAAAATATCCTCTGCACCATTACACCACCACCAACAGCAGCCTGAACCGTTGATACAAGGCAGGATGGATCTATGCTTTCATGTTGTTGACCCCAATTTCTGATCCTACCATCCCAAATGCCGCTGCAGAAATCGAGACTCATCAGAGCAGGAAATGTTTTTCCAATCTACTATTGTCCAATTTTGGGGAGAGTGTGCAAATTGTTGCGTTAACAAGCAGTTGGACAGGTGTACCTAATAAAGTGCCTTACCAGTAGGGCGTCCCAATGAAGGATTTCCTTTTCGCCATTGTGGCTGTTATTTTAGCGGCAACTCCAAAGTCCGCTGCAAGACGGGAAGAATGTGATATAATTAAAAATTCAGTAACATACAATGACTCGCACACACAAACTACAGCATGACCCTCTCACCTAATTTGACATCTCCATTGTCTGTGAGCAGAATATTTGCCCCCTAGAGCACAACAAGGAGGAGAGAGTTATTAAAAGGCAGGAGAAAAGATGAACACAAAAAGATGTTAAAACTGTTAAAAGCCTTATTACCTTGATGTCTCTGTGCATCTTCCCTTTGGAGTGCAAATACCCCAAACCCTAAGTGCGCGCGGGCACGCACACACACACACACACACACACACACACACACAC
>CAIGQZ010001313.1:4538889-4556811 GCA_903798205.1 Danio tinwini | reverse complement strand
GTGTGTGTGTGTGTGTGTGTGTGTGTGTGTGTGTGTGTGTGTGTGTGGGGCTGTGTCTGTGTGTGTGGTCACGTTTTGTGCGTTTTCAGCAGACGAAGGGCTGTTCAGAAATGCTTGGTGAAACACCAGTTTGGACGTAGATGGTTTTCGTTTTAAAATGCCATTTTAAAACTAAGCTGTATCAGTGTAAACGGGGCCTGAGTGTGTTTTTTTCACGAGCGTGTTTGCAACGGGGGTGGAGCGGAGGATCGGTGATGCCTCAGCAGCATCATGATGTTTATAGGCCATCGGCAATGGCATCATCTATTGACCCAACCCTAATAGCGTTAAAACCAAAGCGCAGCCACACGTCAGCTCTAAAAGCTGGAGGCACCTTTATAATTTCCGCCATGCTCACTCTTGCTTACTTCTGATACCGTACAACTTGGCGTTTTGTTGATCGTGAGTTAGCGACATCTACAGGAGTGGAGGAGGAGGTCATTTAGCACAACTTGAATCAATACTTGAGGTTGGACTATCGATACACTATCGTAAAAGAAATTAATCGCAATAGTTAGATGTATCGATAATATTGCACAGCCCTAATGATAACCTTGGATAAAAATATCATGGTTTCACAGTATTTTGATTACTGCTCTAAAATATGCTGTTTTTATAAATGTCTGGGTAAAAACAATATATTTTATTTTGAGAAACTTTTAAATGTTTTGGAGCAGTAAACAAGTCAGGCTAAATAATTCAAATAAATCATTGACTTCTGCTGTTTTCATTAGTTTCAAAATCACAGATTTATTTACAATTTAAAAAGGCATCTTTGGATATCTTTTCTGCTGCGGATACTGTTGTCCTAAAAAATAAATAAATCTTATAGCATACAATTTTGGCGGTTTTAAAACATTTACTTTTCCAAACCGCGGTATACCTTGAAAACAGTTATCATCCCATGCCTAGCCATGTCTGGGTCAATCAGATCCTTCAGAGGTGCACCCAGCTAACTTATTTTTCTTCAATATCAAACGGATATATGCCTTTGTAGTCTGTAATAAAAAAGCATTAAATGTGATTTGTTTTCAACGGGTGTTCAAACTGTTTGTAACCAAAAAGTTTTTTTTTATTTTACTTCTACAACCAAAGCTGTCAAACAGGAAAGAAATGCATTATTGGATATTTGAAATGTCTGGCTGCACCAAAAAATACAACTTGTGTGGCAAAAAAACCTCACTTATCTTCAGAAAATGACATTATAGGCTAATCAAATATTTGTCAATGAAATGTTATCTGATAGCAAACCAAAACTAGCATCAACTATCCATCCAAATACATTCGAACAAGTAAAGTTGATTAAAGAAAGGCTGCAAGAATAGCTCTCAAAATGCTTTGGGAAACCAAACACATGATCTAAAGCTCCAGCAGAGAAATTAGCCAGCTGTTTGTGATATATTTAGAAATGAAAAGATCAGCAAATGGTTCCTAATTTAAACCACTAGGAAAAACATTATTTCATCCTATTCCCAATTAATGACTCCATTATAATTAGTCATGCTCAGCATACTTTATGGTCAGAATACATATTTATCATTTCCGCAAACCAAACTATGTCAAAAAAAAACAAAACAAAAAAACACCCATCCGCTCTCAACATTGGAATGAGAGCCTAGACTTCCACAGTGAAAAATGTTCTTGACAATTATGCCAAAGGTTAGAAACTGTTGCTATGCTCTGATTGGATCATTTTTAAAGGGTGGAGTGTGAAAAAAGCCAATAAATAAACAAGCAAAGAAACAAGAGTGCCTTAGACCGGTCTAAGATGCTTTTGTCTTTTCATGCAGCAGGGTATAACAGTGTGGCCAGCACAACAAAAGTTGTGAATACAGTCAGCTTTTCAGTTCTCCATAAGATGACGATTGTGGTCATGCACAAGCACACACATATAGACACAGACTGCAGCTAACGGGCTCCTTTTAAAGATGACTGCTAACATACAAGAAAGAACAAGTCAGCTTTTAAAAAAGGCCGGTGCACACCTGCTTTCCAGGTGTAAATCTTACTTTGACAATTTTTTTATGCACACTTTGTCCAGATGTTCCTGTGGTGCCACCACATCTCAGCAACATCATGTTTCGTTTCACATGACAATGAACCACTAACAAAGATGGTAAACACTGCACTACATCGTCAACTAAAAGTATTTGATAGTAATCTAGAGTGTCAAATGATCTGATGTAAACACAAAGCCGTCATTTATTTACCATCGGTATGTAAAATGCCAGTCAGCCTCTACTGCAACTTACTTGATCAGAAACCATCTAAAGATATTTGTTCGATTGCGAGTTTATCTTCTGCTTATTTTTTCTCCTTTCATTTTTGTAAACCTGTGACTATATTGTACAGACACTAAGAATAAACTGTTAATTGTAGAAATCTGTGAACTGGTAGGTTTAAGACTACAATATTAAAATAATAAAATTTGAAATACACTACCTGACTAAAGTCTGTTGCCTATCCAAGTTTTAGGAACAACAAATAATAACTTGACTTCTAGTTGATCATTTGGTATCAGAAGTGACTATTATGAATAGCAAAGGCCTCTAGATTATGCTTATTTTACCAAAATAAAATATGATCATGCCTTGATTTTTAATTATTTAACCAGGACAGGAAGGTCTGACTTTGCTTAGACAAAAGTCTTGTCACTTAACAGAAATAATGTACAGTATAGAATACAAAGTCATTGTGCAGTGGAAAAAGAATTAATATTGTGCATGACTCCCATGATCTTGGAGGACTGCATCCATACATCTCTGCAATGACTCAAATAAAGTATTAATAAAGTCATCTGGAATGGAAAAGAAAGAGTTCTTGCAGGACTCCCAGAGTTCATCAAGATTCTTTGCATTCATCCTCAACGCCTCCTCCATCTTAGTCCAGACATGCTCAATAATGTTCATGTCTAGTGACTGGGCTGGCCAATCCTGGAGCACCTTGACCTTCTTTGCACTCAGGAACTTTGATGTGGAGGCTAAAGTATAAGGAGCGCTATCCTGCTGAAGAATTTGCCCTCTCCTGTGGTTTGTAAAGTAATGGGCAGCACAAATGTCTTGATACCTTTATTGAGAGTTTATGTTGCCATCCACTCTGCAGATCTCTCGCATGACCACATTCTGAATGTAACCCCAAACCATGATTTTCCTTCACCAAACTTGACTGATTTCATTGAGAATCTTGGGTCCATGCGGGTTCCAACAAATCTTCTGCAGTATTAGTGATGATTGGGATTCAGTTCAACAGATGATTCATTGGAAAAATCTATTTTCTGCCACTTTTCCAAATGATCAACTAGAAGTCAAGTTATTATTTGTTGCCCTTACAACTGTGATCAACGACAAGAATTTTGTCAGGTAGTGTACTAGTTTTTAAAATCAAATCAAAATCAACTTGTTACAAAGTTAAAATAGCTGAACGTGGATGATACTGGAAGCCTTAAACTTTACATATGCACCAGCACTTAAAATTGGAAAATAAGGTGATAAGATTTGGAGAACAAGAACTAATTGCTGTTTATCTGATCAAAATTAGGATTTGCGATTTAAAATGTGATTTACTACCATTTCATAAAAGAGCTACAGGTTTGATGTGGTGGTTTAAACAACACCAAATAAAGTACAAGCATAATACACTATGCTATTGTTTATTTAAAACCTCTTAAACGTTGTTGCCATTTTTTCCCAATAAAGTTGTCACTTGTGATGACAAATTAAGAACATAACTACGGTATTTTAAATTCAATTAAATGAATTACATATAAAACCCAATGTATAAAAGATATATACAATCCTTAAAACCTTTACATTTAGATTGTGCTACATTTTTCAAATTGTTCAGGTTAATGTTTTTTAAGACCTGTCAGAACTTTCAAAAACTATATACTTATCATATTTGTAAGCACATTTAAAAATCAAAACATAAATGCTTCTCAATCCAAACCAGTCAAACTATGTGAAAAATGATGGTAAACTGGTAGGTTTATTGCTAGCTTTTAAAGATTTGAAGAACTGTCCAAGCAAAATATGATTGAGGGAAATTGTTTTATGCGATAGGAAAACTCAAATTTTTGGTTTATATGAGAAGCAAAACACTAATGAAGTCTCAAAAATTCAACCCAACTACTTTAGCATGGAGCAAATGTCATACAAGTTTTCAAATATATAGCACAGGGAAACTAGGGATATGGACGAAATATAGTTTTCATCCATTACTAACAAATAAACTATTACACATATTCAACTATACCATTACACTTTCGCACAAAACAAGTATTCAATATGGTGAGGCACAAAACTAGCATGCACATTGTGGTTGCAATTATTATGTGCTTAATTGTGTTTGCACAGGGCCTTTCTTCCATGCTAATGCATTGAACACAGTCAGAATACTAAAACACTATGCTGAAAAGCTGTGCTTCTCAATAACGAGAAATGCCTTTTTGTTTCAATTCTGATTCAAAGGGCACCTATGATGAAAATCTACTTTTGAAAGCAGTTTGGACAGAACTGTGCGGGTATAGTGTGTCCACAGTCATATTGGAGTAATAGAAACACAAGAAGTCTCTTTTTTAAAATTTACTGATGTAAAAATAGGATCCAAATCCCAGTGATTTTGAGGCCCACCACAACATGATGTAGGAATGCGGTTTTCCCCACCCACCGAATTGATAATAACATGTACACACGCTCACAAAACATTTTTTACTGGGATTAAAACATGTTACAACTCTTTGTGACAAGCTGCACCTCAATAATTAATTTTATAAGTTAAAAACGTTTTTAAAACAAAATAAAGAGAGCAAAATCGATATCTAATTCTTAACCGATATAATCACCATGGATGCATGGTGTCAGTAAACGCGTGCGTGCACTGCAAACGGCATTTGTGTGTGACTCATCATTTCAAAAAGGCTTGAATAAACTTCACCACAAATACATCAAATAAACTTACTTGGTATTTTTGACTAATGACCTTATTTCAGCTTCATCCGTGTCTGTCTCTGTCACTGACGGCTGTTTATCTGATGTAACGCATGAGAAGCAGGCACGCATGTCAGAGCGGTGGGTGGGGAGAAGCAGCTCATTTGAATTTAAAGCCACAAGCTTTAAAAACAGCTACATAAGGTGTGTCTCATTTCAGAGGCCGCATCCTCCGAAGGATGCAGACTTCAAGGGCGAGTCCTTTGAAGTCCACACAGGCCGAACAGAGCATTTTGAAATTAGACAATCAAGCATACAGAGGACAGATCTCGTCACAAGGCAACTAAAGCAGCTGCCGTTAATAAGCGGTGATAAAATGTGCAATGACTTTTTTTCAAAGTGATTTTAAAGCTTTTTTTAAGCGATCTGAAGGAAAAACGAGGGTTACAAAAGCTAGAAATATATTACATTTGATCCATACATGTACACATAAAACTGTCAAGCTGTCTATAAAATCACTCTGTAGTAGGACGTCATACTCTTTTGTTTTTTAACATGTGTTTAAATATTCAAGTAAAATAAAACCTAATTCATACATTTAATCCAGAGTTTTCTTATAAAAACATCCTGCCGTTATCAGCACGCAATTAATCTTGGGACGTTCGAGGCCACGAAGGATCCACCAGTTGTATCTTTCATTACCTGGGAATCGAAGGATGCATTTTGAGGCTGCATTTGAAGGAGCTTTTAAATTTTATAAAAAATAAGACTGCCTTTGTCGCACCGTGATGACGCAGCGGCCTTCGAATGCACCCTTCGGAGGATGCAGCCTCTAAAA
This sequence comes from Danio tinwini, assembly GCA_903798205.1. Taxonomy (NCBI): domain Eukaryota; kingdom Metazoa; phylum Chordata; class Actinopteri; order Cypriniformes; family Danionidae; genus Danio; species Danio tinwini. The sequence continues at coordinate 4,551,009 of CAIGQZ010001313.1, read as the reverse complement.
TGAGACACAGCTATAGTCCTCAGACACCAAAATGGGCAGATTCTACATTATATGATAAATACTCTGATGGGTATTTTGAGCTGAAACTTTACGGACACATTCTGGAGACACCAAAGTCTTATCTTACATCTTGTAAAAGGTGTAAAATAGGTGCCCTTTAAAGGGGGGATACAAAAATAGTGGTAGTACATTTTTCTATACAAAAATATAGAACAATTTTCAGCCATTGCAATTTGATAAATCCAACTTATCGATACAGTCTTTTCAGATTTATGTTAATTAATTGTGCCCTACAGCTCATCACAGTATATTAAGGAGTTATTGAAACAAACTAATTACTTTTTTGAGTCATTCTAATGAAAACATCCATTTCGGCAACCTCTTAATTAAGTCATCTTTTAAGATACTTGATGTCAACCAAAGGCATGGGGGGGGGGCGTGAGAACTTTTACACAAGGAGATAACTCTCTGAAGGCTGTCCATTATTCAAAATGGGTCCAGCAATAAAACTGGCAATAAATTGCAAATAAGTAATTAAACTTTATCTATATGCAGCTGAATGTGCACAAGACCATTTTTGAACTCTCAGGACAGGCCTCTGCTGTGAGGTGCATCCACCAGCATTCATGTACATCAGCCATGAACAAACATACAGTTCTCCGACATACCCCACTGGTAAAAACAAAACAGGATGTATCATACAAGCCTCACCACAGACTTCACACCACACTCTTTGAGCACAACAGGATGGCTTCATACTCACCAGGCTCAAGTTTAATGATCTTCACTGCTGCAAGCTCTCCTGTGGAGATTTTTCGAGCCTGCAAAATACAAGGAGGGAAGAGTCATTAAAAAAACAAAACGCAGAGAGCCAGAATAGTTTCCGATCAAAACACTGGAATGTGCACATATAAGTGAGAGCCATGTCTCTGGTGGAAACAGCCTCATCGTTTCCAACTGGAAGTAGGTCGACAGCCATCAAAACACATAAACTTGCATACAAGAGAGACTTAAAGCAATGATTCCTCACAAAATTAAACTTTACAAAACTTCTAAAAGTGATTTTTGCTTAATTTGGCATTTTTTGACGAGACATTAAATGGAGCAGTTTGTCTATCCAAGAAGCTGAACAATGTTTTCTTATAATGCATGCACAGGCACAAACTAATGTGAGATGATGGTGCTATTTGTTTACAATAGGGAGGGAAGACGCATGTGTTGTATTGTAAAAATTATACTTTTATCCTGAACACATCACATTTCAGACTGTCATAAATGCACTCACGACCATTTACAGTACAGATCATCTGGATTTAAGATAAGAATATTGCAAATAATGCTCAGTTTCTTGCATGAACCAATCATTCAATGTTTCATTAGGATTAGGGCTGCACAATACTTAAAAAATCTGACATTGCAATATTTTCCTATTCTGCAATATATATTGTGATGTGAATACAATTATCTCACATGACTTAAAAATCTTTATTTGTAAAGAATGTATAATTTTAGATTGATTGGGATGATCCTGTAGAGAAGTGCATATGCATAAAATATAAGAAACAATCTACTAGACATGGATAAATACAACAAAGAAGAGTATACAAATAAATCAAACAGTGCTATAGACTGACATTTCTCCAGTGGAGAAGCTTGCACCAGACGTGTACTTTTATGACAGTTTTTGTGGTCAACAAACACACTAGAATCTCAGTGAATACTTGCTTCACAGACTTAAGAAATATATCCACTAGGGATGCTCATTTCGATTAATTTTACTAACCGATAACCGCTGCTCGTTAACCAGATATTAACCGTTAACCGTTAACACATTAATATTAAAATAATATTTAATTTAAAAAAAAAACGTGTCTATTTTGTGACACATTAAATATTGCATTTTAAAATACTGATTTATTTTAACATGCAAACTGCAGCATACAAAGCATCTTTACGCACCCGTATGTTTCCAACAGCATAGAAAAAAAAGAATAAACTAAATAAACGAAAACACTGACTGAATCCTATTTAAGAACCGGCAAAGGCTGTTTGTCCAATCATGTTTTTTTTTTCTTCCGTCAAAAAAAAATATCAGGCTACCTTAAATCGATCGCTCCACTGAAAATATACATTTAATTATTGCTCCACTATTATTATTATTATATCACAAAAACCCTTTCAACATTTTTAATAGAAGTCATTTGCCTAAAGATTATGTCATAATGACTTATTTCCTCTGTCTCACTCTTCTGACTCTGTTCATGTGCGCGCGATGCATGTGATGAAGGCAATAGCCGCTTTTCCACTATTGTGCCAAACCGTTATAAGAACACTTTGGTTTGGTTGTGGTTGTTTCTCCACTAAGCCTGGGACGGCGCGGCACAATTACAAACCGTTCTCGGCATGGAATTCTCGGCACGGTTAGACAACTAAACTGTGCCGACAGATTCTGTGTGTTGACGTCGCGGCTCTGTTGCCACCACAGCTGGCTCAGCGGAAGCACGCTAGTCATCAGACATCCACATGTAAACTACACTACATTTAATATTAAAAAAAACTGATACAGGTCTAAACAATACAATTTGAAAAGGGTTTTTCACTGGCTTACCACATTCTTACTAACATATTTTATTTATCAAAGTTATTATTTCATTGACTTGAGTATAGTTAACTGTGTATAATTACGAACCCGTCGTCTAAAATCTTAAAATAATAAAATAGCCTATTTTTTTCTTCATTAATTTGATTGACATCCTAGGCAGAGACGTTTATTTCGCCTGACTAAACGTGAGTTTGTGGCATGCCGTGCTCTATTTGGTAGCACAAAACTCGCTCTGAGAACTTTACCAACGAGTACATGCACTGCTGAAAAACTTGTTTTCCTTGCTGCGCATCGAATAAAGACACGCTTAAGATCGCTATATCCATGAAACACGAACTTGCAGACTCCTTGAACAACGAGGAAATAATTGCACTTTTTAATTCAAAGACCAGACTGCAGCATGCTAGTTTTGTAATTTAATGCTAGCTTTACCACCTAAAAGACGGTTACGGCATTTCGGCCGTCACCGGAGAAAGTCTAATCTTTCTCAAGTTTATGCAATTTGCATGAAAGCTTTACGAAGTGGCCCTGTCCAAGGTGCTGATGATTGTAAAATAAAATGATCAGTTTTAACAATTTAGCTATAGGCCATTATACGATTCAGTTAAATAAGTTGGACATTTGGGGACATGTAACATGTTTCTGTTTTTTTTGTTCTCGGTCATCTTTAATATATACTGGGCAGCTGCGCAAAATATTTTCTAAAACGTCAAGCGGGAATTTGTCTATAGCTCGTTAATTATGAAGAGAAAAAAAAGATTAAAATAACAGAAATAAAATGATAAAAATACAAAGATAAAAAGAGCAGCATTTTGCTCAATATAATAGTCCTTTATATGCTTTATATCCTGCTATGTGTTTCATATTTGTTTTTTATTGAACTAGATGCATTCAATATTTAATGTTTGAATACTGAAACAAATAAAAGCCATCGCTTAAAAGCTTATTTTTTACCATCAATATGTAGTCTATTTTATATCATTATCAACTTTTGGTATAAAACCACTGTGTAATTTATTGTTAAAAATAAAATAATAATTTAAGTGCTATATTTTTTATTAGTGAAAGTGTCCGCTGACTTTTGACAAGGCCTGTCCAAAAATATACTTCTGCCACTATAATAAAAATGCACTATTTGTGTTGCATTATCATTGTTTATTTTTCTGTTATGTACAGAGATTTGAAATATGTTATTTATTTTCCCTCCAGTCATTTTCAATCATCACGTTACATTTTGGTCATTTTCCCTCCAAATCAAAATTTGCCCGGAGCCGCGCAACATATGATCTCTAGGCAAACGACAAGAATGCTGCCCTCAAACCCAAAGTTATGCTGCCTTCAATCCGAAAAATATGCGGAGGGTGGGGAGGGGGGCGGCGGAGCTGGGTGTTGAGATGATGCAGGGTTTGTCACGGATGAAAGCAAAGACCAAGGGGCGCTGAGATGATGCAGGGTTTGTTGCTGACGAAAGCGAAAGAGGGGAGACGTGCCGCGGACGCCGCCCCCTTACTGCTCTGACGCTCTAGGCTTTTATTTTAAATGGGAGCACACAGCGCGCAATGGCATAATGTGAGGCGCGCATGACGCATACGTAGCGCATAAACACTCGCGGCCGTTAATAAACCATTCAAAATATGCGCCTCGCAAAAAGCGCTTTCGGTGATCAGTCCCTTATGCAGCCAAACTTTAAAAATATATAAAATAATATATTTTAATCGTTTAACTGATACCATTAATCGGTTACAAACACACCCTTTTGGTTAACGGTTAAACGGTTATTTTGAGCATCCCTAATATCTACATAAAACTTAAAATCTGTGCTTTTTGGTTTTGTAATCTAATAAAAGAGATTTGCCATCAAGACCAAGTTGTGGATCACTTCAGAAGAGCAGCGTGATCGGACGAGGAATTATTCAGAGGATGATAATGTGTAGAAGGGCCGTAAATGAGATTAGAGTTGTGATCTCGTTTCTTTACGCCCAATCCCAATTCTAACCCTTAGCCCTTCCCTTTACCCCTACCCCTCTTTTTGCGTGTTTACATGAAGGAGTAGGGGTGTCACAATTTTCTTTAGCTTGAAGGCGTAAAGCTAAGAGGAAGGGCTGGGGGTACAAAAATAGAATTGGGATTGGGCAATAGAGTGTGCATGCGCATTAGCTTGGACAACCTGAAAATATGCCGATTTACTCTCTTCCAGCAGATGGTGCCTATAGAACAGCAGGAATAATGGTGTTGCCTTGGTTACTGCAATAAACAAAAAAGGATTTTATCATTTTATAAAGTACCCAGCACCCCAATATTCCCATATTAAATTCAGGCAAACGTTGGCAAACAACTAAAAAGAAATAAAAAAAGATTTTTTTTTTTTTTATTTTATCCCAGTTCACAAGGTACAATAAAGATAGCTCTATTAGTATGTACAGCAGGATATGGTACTGTTCTATTTATTAACAGCTAACTGCAGATTGGTCAACTGTATTTGAGCTTAGGGCTGCACGATTCTGGCTAAAATAAGAATCACGATTTTTTTTTTCCTCGCTTAAAATGAAGATCATGATTTTCTCACAATTCTGTAGATGTAAAATAAAGGTTAATATGAGTACGCAAACATATAGTAAATCAACAATAATAATATTAGGCTTATGTGTAGGTCTACTGTTGGTTAAAATGCTAATTTTTGTTTAGACTTTGAATGGTGGACCTGAACAGACTTTAAATTTGTCCTGGTTATTAATGCACAGTAAAGTGATGACATCAGAATACAACTCTTCATAATTCTGAAGTTGAATCATTATGTTTTGACAAGATTATTAGACCATTTTTTCACTGGTAAATGAAACATTTGTCATTATCAGATTCCCTCTTGCACTATATTCAACATTGTATAGGCTAGAGTAGGTACTTATACTGACCCAGTAAACATTTATTCTCATGCACAACACTCTGTTACTAATTACTAAGTACAAGCGTGAAAGCGAAGTGTACAGAAGCAGCGATATCGATTGACGCAGTATACTGACGCTGTGACACGTTACCTGATAGATTCAAAAGACTGAAGATGGGCTTATCTCTCTGCAATATCAATCTAATAACTGTATCTTATAAAACTTCATGGGCTTCTGACACTTGAGGATCAGTGAATTTTCTTGTCTTTTCCACTAATGTTTTTTTTTGCTTACTGCACACAAATGTATAACCATACAATGCTAATATTATAAAGATAACACTTACAATGAGCAAGTTCACCATTTACATATTTACAAAACCTATGCATTTCCAAAGCTCACAGACATTTCCAGGTTCTCAGTGAACCCTGTGGCTGGCCATAACATTTACAGGAGTGATACAGCAGTGCATAAAAAGTGTTTATCTTAGGACTCAAGTGAGATTATCGGCCTATATATATATATGCGTATGTCCGGTGTGCATGAGAAAGAAGATGATGTCCGCATCTCACAGATAAAAGTGAGTCTTTGAAAGAAAACTGAATATGGCCTGAGCCTCAGTGAGAAACACCACAGGTACCATTAAGTGTCCTCTATGCAGCAGTCCATTGATAACACTACCAAAGTGAACTAATATAGCTTTGAGAGTGCTCTGTGTTATCTTTACTGTATTGTAAAGCACACAGTAGCAGAATGGCAGCTAGCAGTTATCGTAACCAAATAACCCAATATTATTATTTCCAACATAGCAGGCCAAACTACAGTGTCCATAGACATAAACCAGCATGCATATTGTAAAATAACCTTAATACAAGTTTAAAATAATACAAGTGCCAAATACAATTCCCAAACTATATACTATACTTGATATACTGTATATTTGAGAGGATTTTGATACTGATAATAAAGGAAAACATAATATGTGAAAAAATAAGTGAAAATTTGATTCATATAAACTCTAACTTTTCATTTTAACAAAACACTTAAAACATTGTCATGAGTTAATAAAAAAATTACATTGCTTTCTATGTCATCATTACTATTTACTCTGAAGAATATATGAAATAACTCATTTTTACTCTACTTTTCTATCCTATAAATTTCTGTGTCTTACCCTTTAATAATCTACAAATTATTAATCTAATAATTATACCAATGCTGCTATATGAATAAAAACAATGGTATTTCTTAACATATGTTAAACTAAATTGGCTGCAGTTTAAATAAAATATCATTTAAAAAAGCATCAAATAGAGCAAAAAGTAAATATAAATAAAAAAAATATATAATATACAGTATTTTATTAAAGTAAACAGTAATCTTAGCACCCTAATGTAGTCGGTGAGATCAATGCAGATCATCACACACCCAGCCAGGAAGTGTGTCACCTAACAATAACAGAAGCGGTGAATGTAATACGCAGATCCCCACACACTCTTCAGCCCTACTGAATGAATGGAAACTACAACATTTACCAGATTTCCAAGCACTTCCAGACCGCTGGCTACATCTAAATTCCTGGGGGACAGTGTGAGTGTGCGTCTCTGTGTGTGTTTGCGTGTATAGTCTACAAATTACCAAATTAAACACTCATGTTGCACTCTCAGATTTAAGCTTCCATGAGAGTAAAAATGATTATTTTATCTGACCTTGAGCATAACTTAGAATTCAACTCAAGAAAATCCCAAATGTCTTTCCATTTTCAAAATATTTAGTTCTACAGCATTTTGTAGTAAAATTAAATAGTATTAAATTTAATTAAGCTTTTTAGTCAGAATGAAAGAAATGCTTATTTAGCTGCATTTAGAATAATGCACACAGTGTGAACAATAATTACTGTTTTGTCTGGAAAAAGATCTGACAGTCTGGATCAAACCATGTGAAAAAATATATGTACAATCAGGGCTTAACATTAACACCCGCCAACCCGCCAAATGCAGGTAGATTTCAGGCTTGGCAGGTGAGACAGACACTCCCACTAGCCACTTTAGCTGGTTGAAAATAATTTTAAATTGTGGTTTTCTTAAAAGCAGGGTTTGACTATAAGGATGGCCCAATATGCGTGCAAATGTGATCTTAGAACCGAGAAGCAGCACGACTTACAAAAAATAATTGCATTCGCGGGAGCAATAGAAAGCAGGTGAATATCGAATGAGAGGATGATCAGTCGCACTAACAGCTGATGTGATGCACGCGACTACAACGCGTGCGCGCTCTTGTTTACTTGCTTGAAGCAACCGTGCCTGAAACGCAACTGTGATCGGTTCTCTTTCATATAAACCACACAAAAAGTTATGCTAATGCACCCACATTCTTGCTGCTTTCAAGAGCTCCAAATATGTATTTTTGTAAACAGCACCGGTTGCTTTCGCTTTGATGAGATTATTAATTGGCCTTAACCGTGTGATCATCCTTTCATTATCACACACAGTATGTTTTTCACCTGCTTTCTTTTGCCTACGGTTATTTTTGTTAATATGGTTTAATTTCACTTTTTTACAACAACATTGCTTTAATATGAGATTAACTCTCCATGTATGTGTAGTTTACTGGTGATCTGAAAAACCTTTAGCGAGGACAGATTACTGTGCATATTTCAGATACATGACAATAATTATTTAAGTCAACCGTTTTTCTTAAAATCTAATTCAAGTAACTTTAGCATGTCAAAGTCATATTTATGCATATTAAAAAAATATTTTCCCAACAACAAAATTGTGGCAAGTGAAAATGTAGAGTGACTAGTAACATTGGAAAACTACTAGCCACTGTGGCTGGTGATCAAAAAAGTTAATGTCAAGCCCTGTGTATAATCACTTAAAAGATGATAGCAAATTCATATTAGCAAACAAATTTGTCTGAGTGCCATACGTTTACAGCACAAATGGTGCCATAAAAGCTATTTGCTAAAGTATTATTGGTTTATTCAAATGTGCAAGACAGGTATGAGCAATAATAATGTGATACCTGCCACTAACTGCATCACCTAATATTTGGTTTCCAGATGGTTCCTTATTAGCTTTTTGTGTTTTACCTCCAAAAAACACATCATAAAACAGCAGTGTTTCAATTAATTATCAAGGCTTAGCAGAGATCTAACAAACCTTTTTAAAGAAACTTCCAACCACATGTGGCATTAATATACTGAAAAGCTTGTTCTTCTCACATGAGCTGCTACTGGCCCATTTTCTGACCTTATATGGCCTTTTTTTCTCTTGGGGGTTTGGAAAGGCAGTAAATGAACACACGCTGTGATAATGCATGGTCAGGAATGAATCTCTTTACATTCAAAGCTTCAATCTATGCAGAAAACTCATCTTCACGATACAGGTCAGGATTGATGATGATGACGATGATGATGATGATGATGATGATGATGAAAAAGTGAGTACTGTTTTGTGAAAGATTGTGGCTTTACCAAATCATTAAAAAAATTAACATTAATAAATAAATGCATTATTAATATTCCCCAGGCACTGCTGACGTTAACAGCCCTCTGTATGTTAATAATGGAAGCCTAACTGTTGACTCTTGATGAAAATCAACAAGGAAATATTACAAGCACATAATCATATAAACAAACTGTAACTGGCTAAAACTAAAGACAATTACTATAAAAATACAAAGCTTTAATTCATATATATATAGATATAGTCAACAGGGATGCCCTGATCGATCGGCCGGAGATTGATATAGAACGATAATCACATTTAATGACTCGATCGGTACTCTCTAATCCGTCCGATCTCATGAACCGATCGCAAGTGCTTGTGTTAGTTGGAGATGAGCAAAATATTTGAATGACCTTGCATGCATTTAGGCCTTTTTACATACAAGAACTGAAAGTTCTGTGTTTGACAATATTGCAAGTTCACTTTACTTAATGCAATAAATAGTAGCTTTTAGGCCTTTTTCCTTTTAGTAAAGAAGTAATGGATTTATAGATTTGCCTTTTAACTTCTTATGCATCAAATATGCGCACCAAACTTTTCCTTGATTAAGACACGTTGTTTCTAAATCGCTTTGTTAGTCATTTTTCTTACTATTATTTTTTATCTGTGCTAACTATTATTTACTGTAAAGCTGCTTCTGGCCATGACATGTCCACACCAAATGGTTATAAAAACATGTTTAAGGTATTATATGCAGCATCCTTGATTTATTTTCTTAGGTAAGGAGGGATCTCTAATTAAGTATCATACTTAGAGGGAAAATATGCTTTATGCATTATAAAGCTAGAAGCATGATAATCGGTACTCTGTATCGGCTGCTCACCATGACAAGAAATTGATACCTGGTATTGGCTGCAAAAATCCTGATCAGAGCATGGCTAGTAGTCAACATTTGATCAAAAACTTTCATCAATTTGTCCTAATACTGTAATATTCTATAAGACCCAGTGTTGATTTAGGACATTTTGGACCAAACTTTTTGATACCCTTCAAACTAGGGCTGCACGATATTGAAAAAATCAGATATTGCAATATTTAAATTTTCTCCGATAAATATTGCGATATGAATACAGTTTCATAAGATATGCGATGGAACTATTGCGGATGTGCACATTGCGATATAGAGGCTAAAACGGTATACTGTGTAGCAGTACTTCAAATGTTGACTACTATATATGCAAGCATGTATGTATCCATGGTTTCTGCTACATTTATTCTTCCATGGCGGGGCGCCATACCAAAATTCACCCTGCCACGGCTACATAACAGCTTTTCATTCAAAAACATTCAGACGTTGTTGTTTTTTTTAATAGCGGGTTATAAATCGCACCAAAGCGTATTAAAGGTAAGTGAATTATAACAGCGCAAACTTTTCTGTAATCGAAGTGCTGTGCATTGTTTGTTTAACCCTTTAAAGTGACATGCTGACTGACTGGTGCATGATGCGTGTGGCCAGCAAACACGACGTAGTTTTTAGTTAAGATGAACACAGTTTCCATAATTATACTTTATAGCCTATGGCTTTGCATACAATGACTTTATCTTGCTGGAGTTTATAGCCGTTTCACTTTACTTCAGGATGCATTAATGGCACTCTGTAGGTCTTTTGGATGCAATTATAAATGTTCCTAGCAAATCTAATAAATGTTGGAGACATACTTGTTACATAAACGTACTAAATTGCACTTCAGCAGCGTTTATTTGAGCACGCACAAGAAAATCTGCACTTGAGCAGAGTGTATTTGAGGGCATGCAAGAAGTTTTGTGCACGAACAGAGGCAATCGGCGCGCAAGCAAAGAGATTCGCATGCTCGTATTACATAAATGCGATCTCGACTTGTAATACTGCGCTCATGACATTTGTCATTGAAATAACGCCATTATTGCCATAGGTAGTTGGTGGATCTGTATTTACCAGTCCTGCCGCCACAGCTGGAAAAAAATCCTAGAGGAAACGCTGATGTATCTATGTACATATTGCTGCTAAAGTGGAGATGAGGGTCTAAAACGGTTCAGTTACCTTATATACGTCTCCATATGTTCCACTGCCAACTCTCTGGATCAGCTCAAAGTCATGCTGTGGGTTTCTGCGCTGAATCTCCCCTCCGGACCGGGCCAGCGGATCCATGCTGTCGGACTGGAGGATTTACTACTTTAATGACCCAGATTCAGTTTCACAACAAACCTGTAGTCCACATTTTCCTGAAAAGAAAAAAAAAACGGAACATCATGTGATTAATCACAGGACACTTTATTAATTCAGACCAGACAGACTGAAGATCTGATAGACAAGACGTTTCGATTGACAGTTCATCCTAGGTGTGAAATTGCAGAGGCTATACATCGACAAATCAATCAATCAATCAATTGTTCAATCAATTAGTAAGTAAATAAAAGACTTTATAGTTTTTAAACTGTCTAATATATATATATATATATATATATATATATATATATTTAATAATTTATGTTTTTTATTAATGTATTTTAATTAGACCATATTTTAAGTAACACTAGAAAATGTTGGGATGTTTATTTTGTCACGTCAAAATTAGTGACAAATGTCAAGAAGTGCTAACTGTCAGAAAAGTTGGTTATTTTAAAACAAACTTTTTCTTTTTTAGTAAAATGGACAGCTTAACTTACTAGAAGTTCATTTTCTCTCTGAATCTCCGTGTGAGAGGCTAACTCAGCTAACTTCTGCTAACTAATCTCACATAATCACGTCAGCTTTAAACTACATTTTACAGACAAAATTTACCAGAACAAAGACGTTCAAAAAGCACAATCTACCTTTACGTTACTTTTTGGTCCATTCGGTTTGCGGGTACTTTTAATTGTGATTTGCTTAAGTTCATCCGATGCTAACGCTAATGCTATAAACAGCGTCAAACTACAACACGGCATAAATCACTTACATTTAAAAACTTTGAGGTAAACTTCACCATTTGTGCGATTAATCTTTGTCTTCTGAACTCGTGAAGATATAGAGGGTTTCCTGACTACTGATGTTCATAATGCGTCGAAATAATCATCCAAACAGGAACAGAGACAAGAGCAAACTTCAGCCAGATCAGAACACACACACACACACACACACACACACACACACACACACACA